>JAWPHD010010879.1:0-89064 GCA_037043455.1 Cyrtodaria siliqua | reverse complement strand
ATCTTATTACAAAACTCCCAAAGACATTCGTTTGAACTGTTCTCATTACATCTTCTTTGCAACTCCGGTTAATCGTGAGCTTGGTATGCTTTCCAAAGAACAAGATGTCAGCAAAGATCAGTATAGAAAAGCAACTGACAAGCAGTACGACTTTCTGTATCTTGATCGCCCTAGAAAGTTAGTAAAGCGTAACTTCAACGGTGAAATTTAATCTAATCATATTATATAATGGGGCTTTTTAATGATCTTGGCGAGGAAGTTACTACTGACAGTGTTAATATTACAAATTTTGGTATTGTGCTGTATGAGTATGTAAAACAAAAACATTTGGTTAATTATCTTAACAAAGGCAGAAACCAGGAAAATGTTTTGAGAAGTGAGCTTAACATGAATAATAATAAAATTATCAATATTGGTAATCCAGAAAAAGCAGATGATGCAGCAACAAAGCAATTTACTGTAAGAAGAGTAGCAAAAATCATACGTGATTATAATATTGATAAAATTCCAGATATGATGAAAGATTTGACAACAGGTGTTGATGATAAACTAAGTCAAATACAAACAAAGTTACAAGCAAACCGCGAGAAAATGCTTGAAATTCAAAACGGATTGAAAGATGAAATAAAACTTCTAGGTGATGCTTTGAAAGAGTTAGAAAAAAAAGAAGATGCATTGGAAGATAGTGAAAACTACAAGAAATTAAGTAAACAAATAAGAGCTGGTGTTCAAAATATTAATGCACGGATTGGGGAAATCAATACACAAATGGTTGACAATAATGAACTTGAAACTGCTATTGCTGATGCTTCAAAACAAATGAGAACTGCTTTTACTACCGAAATAACTCAAATTAAAATATTAAATCAACAGATAAACACCAACGTTGCTGATATCAACAAAGAATTTGAAGACATCAAAAAGAAAATGATTGATGGTCAGTCGCTGGAGACTGCTCTGAACAAACTGGTTGACACTGATCAACTTGAGACTGCTATTGATGAGGCTTCAAAGCAAATGAAAGCTGCCCAGGATGAAAGAAACACAGCTTTTGATGGCGAAATAGCTTCATTAAAACAGTTTAATCAAAAGTCTGGTAGTAGACACACAGCAATTATTGGTATAATTGACGAGTTAAGAGTAAAAGTAGAAGATTTAAGTCGGACATTACTGCTTGAATATACAATAGATGATGGCATCAGCATCATGCTAGATGATTCTAGAAATGTTGTATCATACCCAACGCGAAAACCACTTGAAAGAACCAAACGTAGTGGTTTTCTCGAAGTGTTTACCCCCGTAACCAATCCAGTTATAAATACTGAAGAATATTTTACCTCTAATGATGAATATCAGAGCATGCAACTTGTAAAACCCGGACGATATGTAGTTGAAGCAGATCTTACATATACAGTTACAAACATTGGTATAGAATATTTTAGTTTGTTTAATCTAAGTGTAAGTGAGACGATTGCTCAATCGAAAATAGAAAATGGCAAACGAATACTAAAAGGAACAATTGAAGCATATCTTCAGAAATCACATTATTGGACCATCTTTCTATATACAAAAGACGACGCTACTCGAGTTCTCAATTTTGAAAAATCAAGTTTTAAACTGTACTACAAAGGTGATTAATTTTATCCATTCTATATTATATGGAACAAAAAATTGTATTATCATCGGAGAAAGCGTCAATAATTAATAGCTCGAACACACCGAGTAATTTTACAACTGTGTTTGACAGACCATTAATATTAGGCAGGAACAAACAGTATGGCATTGGACTTGATAAGATTAATTCCATGACTTACTCGTGGTATAATATTAGTGAAGATTTTAATAATAAAGTGATAAGGTATCACAATGGAACAGATTGGAAAAGTATTATTTTTACAAATGGAAATTACAGTTATGCTGATATCGATAATTACATCAAAGAAACATTGTCTGTAAACAATGATTTAACCGATGACTCACCTGTCCCGATAAGAATTGAGTTTGATTTATCAAGTTTCAAATGCTTGGTTACCATCCATAATAATTTCATGCTTGATTTAAGAGAAACAAACTTTCATGTCTTGATCGGGTTTGACAAAGATGCGGTTATTAGAGAAACTAAATTTGGAACTGTGACACCAAACATAACAAATTCTATCGATACGTTGTATATCCACTGTGATTTGATAAGTAATTCTATTGTTGATGGATCATACGGAGATGTCATTTATGAAATAAGTACAGCTGATCTTACAAGATCATATCCTTTCAAAGATGAACCGATGAGAGTCGGGTTCTGCGAAGTAAACAAAACGATCATTAACAGTATTAATATTTACATTACCGATTTCTCTGGCAAGATTATTAATCTTAATGGCGTCCACACATCATTTCGATTTGTTTTGAATTGAATTGAATTGGATTTTATAGTCGCACCAACAGCTAAGGTCATATGGCGACTTTCCAGCTTCCATTGGTGGAGGAAGACCCCAGGTGCCCCTCTGGGCAATTTTCGTGCACGGGCGGGCACCTGGGTAGAACCACCGACGTTCCGCAAGCCAGCTGGATAGCTTCCTCACATAAAGATTCCTAGCGATTTGTTTTGAAGGAATTAATGTAACATTAGTTATATGGCATGTTTAAAAAAAGTTTATGACACTAGCACGGGAACATATACTCAAGTTGATCGATTAACTGGAGCTGGTATATTTGACATTCTTTCAAAAGTCGGATCAAAGATATTCAGCGAGTCTGTGAAAACAACAGGCAAGAAAGCATTAGAAACTGCTGGTAAACAAATCATAGAAAGTGGTTCTAAAAAGCTTGGAGATGAAGTAGGAAAAATGGCTGCTGATAAATTAGTTTCAGTTATTAAACCTAAACCAAAAGGTGAGATGATTTTAAAAGAACTTACAAAGGCTGCTACAAAAGATGTAGCTAAAGTTGCGGCTGATGATATAATTGAAGAAGATGTAAATACAAAAATTAATAGATTACTTTCCGGAAGGGGAATTCATACAAGAATTAATCGATTAATTAATAAAAAATAATCTAATTACTAGTATATATAGATGTTTCGAAGTGATCAATATAATAATAGATATGAACATGTACCTATTCAGTTAGATACCCCAATAACACAACCAGGAAATAATACTAGACAAATGAAAAGTGGCTACCAATTTACAATGAATGATAGAAGTTCTTACTTCGATTGGTATAATGCATATTTTGAAATCAGTTTTCAAGTAAACAAACTTGCTGATGGGGCTGCTTTTGCAGACGCTGACAGAATTTCTTTAATTAACGATGCAGCTTCATTGATTGATCATATGCAAGTAAAGCAAAATGGAAAAACAGTTTACGATGGAAATAATCTTCACAGATTTGTTAATATCAAAAGCTTGCTTGAAATTTCTGATGACTATGCAAAGACAACCGGAACAAACGAATACTTTTATTTAGATGATACGACTGCTGCAGAATCTCGAAATGATCAAGCTGGTTATAATCTAGGATTTACTGCTCGTCATGCTTTAATCATAACTAATCAAAAAGTTGACTCTATAATCCCATTAAATAAATATTCCTTCTTTGGAGGTTTGGAAACAAACATGCTTCCTCCTGGTCAAATTCAAATCAGCTTGCAACTGACAGATGATAATGTACTAATTTTCAAATCAAGTGGTGATGACGGCCGAGTAATTATTAATAAATTAGTTTTGTGGATACCCAAAATGATATTTAACTCAGATGGTTTAAGTTATGTAATGACAAATCATATGACATCAACAAGATGGACTTACCTCTGTGAAATGATACAAGTGAGCGGAAGTTCTGAAGCAACTGAATCCGCATTTAGAATAACGGCTGGTGTTAAAAATCCCAAACATGTGTTTGTTTATTTGCAAAGGGCTGACAAGAGTTCTTCTCAAACACAAAATCCTCATCTTTTGGACACGTTTAAGGTAAATGCTGCTAATACTAATTGCTATTTACAATCAGCTAGATTGGAAGTTGGAAATGGAGTTTATTATCCAGAAACCGAATATAGTTATGCTAATATCGTGAGAATATTCAGAGATGTTATTAATTATTCTTACAAGCAAAATGATAAAAACTACGGGACTTTACTCAATGTAGGTAATTTTAAAAATCTCTTCGGAATGATATATTTCAATTTGAGTTACAAGGGAAATGAGGTCAGTGTTGATCCAAAACAACTAAATTTGAGATATAAACTAAATATACCTCCTGCTGCTCCATATAAAGTTTATGCTCTGGTTCTCTATGAAGTAGATGTTGTTATTGATACTGTTGGAAATGAACTAGTTATTGTTTAATCTAACTTATAATATATATGACTTACGTAAATTATTCAGTAAATTTAACAGATGGGCAAAAACAGAGTTTAGCGAGGGTTTATGAAAACAAAAATGAATTAACACTCAGGTTAAAACATAACCAACTAACTAGGAATTTTTCTTTGCTGCTAACAGCTACTCAGATTAACAATATTAACAAAGCTAAATCTGGCGGACGGGGATTAGACATAAATATATCAAAATCGCAAATGAGATCTCAGTCTAAAAATGGAGGCTTTTTAGGCGCATTAGCTGGTTTGTTAACTAAAACAATTTTACCAACAGTTGCTAAATTTGCTCCAAAGATATTAGGACCTCTAGCAACAGGGGCACTTAGTGGTCTGGCAAGTACTGGTATTGGTAAAATATTTGGAAATGGAATGGTAACTGTTCTTGCTGATAAAAAACAAACACTTCTAAAATCAAATAAATTAACACTTGCACAAAAAAACAAAATAGCAAAGTCAAAAGGTTCCTGTACTATTAAACTAACAAACAAACAATTGCAAGACGTACTGGCATGTGCTTCTAGTAACAAAACGACAACTGTTCCCAGTGATAAAAAACAGCAAGATGTAACGGCAACTGTTCCTAGTGATAAAAAACAAACACTTCTAAAATCAAAAAAATTAACAGCTGCGCAAAGAAAGAAGATAGCAAAGTCAAAAGGTCACTGCCCTGTTAAACTAACTAAAAAACAACAGCAGGACGGAGGATTTCTTGGAATGCTTGCATCATTAGGAATTCCATTGATTGGATCTCTTATTATTGGTTTGACTGGAAAAGGTTTGCAAGTAGATAGAAGAGGACAGGGACTCAGAGTTGATCGTGGAAATGGTTTACAAGTAGACTCACAAATCAGGCCATATAGAAGTATTCCATTTATAAAAAAAAATTAAATTTTTAAAAATAAACCCATCTCTAACTTAGATATAACAAAATGGGTTAAGCAGTTAGGTATAGAAAAATTCAGTGGGGTGTACAGCAAAAACAAATTACCAGCAAAACAAAACAAACAAGAATGTGGTATTATTAATCTTGATGATCATATTGGACCTGGTACACACTGGACTTGTTACTATGATAACTATTACTTCGATCCGTTTGGCTTGAGCCCACCAAAAGAAGTTTTAGCGTACAAACCTGATATAAAATACAACACCATCCAATACCAAGATAAAACAAGTGTTCTGTGCGGATATTTCTGTTTGTACTTTATCAAAAAGTTGCAAGAAGGAAACAGTGTGTACAATATTCTTTACAAATTATTAAAGCTTTACAAACCAGTAGAAAATGAAAACATCATAACATCATATTTTGTAAACGAAGTTTAATCTAATCATATTATATATGAGTTATTGCATCAAATAAAAAAAGGTTACTGAAAATGTTGATCCTAAGTATGTGTTAGCAAAAAATGGTAGAAAAATGTTAAGAGCAACTTGTGCATCTTGCGGTATTACTAAAACAAAGTTTGTTAAAAACACAGAAGGTGGAAATATTGATATTCATAAAGCTTTGCTCCCTTTGCTACCCAAAAAGGGGCTTACTCTTCCTGGTTATAAATATTGCGGTCCTGGTAATCCACTTGATAGTGGAGAGCCGGTAAATGAGTTAGATGCTGTTTGCAAAGATCATGATTATTGCTATGACGAAAATCCTAGTAATAAATCAACGTGTGATAAAAACATGCTTGCTGGTTTGAAATCTAGTAAGTCTAAAACTATCGGAGAAAAGATTGCTAAGAATTTGTTAGTCAAGCCTGTGATTAGTGCTAAATACAAACTTGGTCTTGGAAACTCAAAAAACTAAAAAAGGCGTTGAAATGGACTGACAAGTTAGCAGATGAACTTCATAAGCCTATACGAAGAAAGTTCACTCAACGCCGTGTGATTGTTAATGAAATTGATAAAATATGGTCTGCTGATTTGGTTGATATGCAATCGTTTTCAAAGTACAATAAAGGTACTAAATATTTGCTTACTGTTATTGATGTGTTTAGCAAATATGCTTGGGTTGTACCGGTTCCAAATAAAACTGGTATGGAAATTACAAAAGCGTTCCAACAGATAATCAGTACAGGAAGACAATGTAAATTGCTGTGGGTTGACCAGGGTGTGGAGTTTTATAACAAGACATTTAAGCAATTCCTTAGTGACAATAATATCAAAATGTATCACACTTTTAATTTTGGGAAAGCTGTAGTAATTGAACGATTTAACAGAACATTAAAAGAAAAGATGTGGAAATATTTTACAGCTAACAATACAAATACATATTTAGACATGCTTCAGGCGATGGTTGACAAGTATAATAATACAAAACATCGGAGTATTAAAATGACACCGACTGAAGCAAGTGATGAGAAAAATAAAGGAACAGTGTATTTCAACTTGTATGGAAAGATGAAAAGTACTAAGATTAAACCAAAGTTTAAAATAGGGGATAATGTTAGAATTAGTAAATATAAAAGAATGTTTGAGAAAGGCTATACTCCAAATTGGACTGAAGAAATATTTGTTGTTGATGAAATTCAAAACACAAATCCTGTGACATACAAAATAAAAGATTTAAACAACGAAAACATTGACGGAAGCTTTTATGAATTAGAAATGATAAAAGCAAAGCAAGAAATATTCAGGATTGAAAAAGTAATACGACGTGATTATAAAAAGAAACAAGCATTGATTAAATGGAAGGGTTACAATGAGGATTTTAATAGTTGGGTTCCATTTAAGGATATTGAAAATATTAAATAAGAGGTTTAAAAATAATTATATATACTATTATATAATGGAACAAGAAAGATTAGAAAAGGCTTGCAGAAAACTTAAACATTTGAAAGATAAATATAGAAGAAAATTGATGAGAGGTAAGCAACTCCAAGTAGAATATGAGGTAGTCCGTGATGATTTTATGGACACTAATAAAAGACGACTGCTGGTTGAAATGGATAATTATGAACGTGAGCTTGATAGAAACAGAGAAGAGCTTCTTGAACTGAAATACAAAATAGCAAAGTGTAGAAAAATAAAATACTCCATGGTAAAAGATGATATGCAGAGCGATGATGAAGACTACTGCCCGGTTCCGTCTGACTTTGCTTAATGAGTTGCAAATGTTATGTTATTAAAATGACAACCGGATTGATTAGTATCACAGAGAGTGGGGGTTTTGAGCGAGTTTCTTTTGGAAGGACCTCTCGAGTAGCTGATAGTATGCATCTGAGGCATCTGGCTCAGGTGTGACTTTATTTAAATAAAGGCATGCCTGGGTTCTAGCCTCAGATGAGCTATTGTTAGTTTCTTGAGTGAATCTTTTTCGGGAGATGGAAACTGTGCTCATACCGCTACTTTCTATACTACTTGTAAATAGATATGTTTGCAAGCGCGTTACTACTGTTTCGCCGCAGAGCGATAGCGGTAGGTATCGGTTCACATGCAATCGTTCTGAGTTCAAACCCCGCTGAGTGTACTGGGTTTTCCTCGTCCGTTTACAGTATTATGGTCGGTGGAATTGCCTTTGATGAGTGCATAGCATTAAATCTTTTAATTCCATACAGACAAAGGGGCGGAGCTTTATCATACTATAACGTCCGATAAATTAATGGAAGTTAGAGTAAGGACAGCACCATACTACACAAAAATAAATAGAGTCTGTCACAGCTTGTTAGTGCCTAACCAAGTTCGTTTTATATGTTTAGCGTCATTGGGCTGGTAAGTATTTGAATGTCTGGACAAAAAAAAAAATGACATTCATATGTAAACCATCGGAAACGTATTTCCACGTCGACGACAACGCAAAACAAGTTATAAAATGACTAGGGAAATGAACAATGAACAACTTGAACAATTACATCAATTCCTAATAGGAATAAACAAAATTCTTACTACATGAGTATCATTATAACTTGTTTTGTTGTTTGAACATGGTTTCCGTTGAAAAACGTCCAAATAATGATGAAAAATACAGCTGTTTTTTACGATGGCCCATTTGGCTCACATTCACTTCACCTCTATCTCTTGACTTCCGAATTCCGCATTCCGCATTCCGAATTCCGCATTTATAAGTAGGTAGTAAGTAAGTAGTCCGAGTAAAATACTGCTACTACTACTACTACTACTACTAATACTACTATATCTACAACTACTACTACTACTACTATATCTACAACTACTACTACTACTACTACTACTACTACCACTACTATACTACCACTACCACAATAATAGTAATGATAATGATAATAATAATGATAATAATAATAATAATAATAATGATAATAAAAATAGTATTAATAATAATGCACGTGCATGTATGCGCTTTGCGAAATCACAGTGTTAAAGATGCAGTTACTTCTCACATTTTATATTTAATAATCGTGTAATATAAAGATGCACGAATATTGCCAGTAACCACGAATGTTGTATTTTTTATAATTAAAATCCATAACCTTAAATTAAATTTTATATATAGAGGATCTTACTTACTTACTTTCATTATTGAATTTATTAAACGAGTTGGCAAAATGATATACTGCGAGGCTCTTGCCGAGCATAATATCATTTTTGCTAACGAGTTTAATAAATTCAATAATGAATGAGAACGAATGTTAGATTCTATTAATCACATAACACACATATCGACTTTTATTGCCTTTTGCCTCTCCGAAACCGACATAAACCGTGGGAATTGGATCATAGCTATTATCGATATTTTTTACAGCGCATACTAGGCTTATTTGCATGCTTATATAACTAGTAGTATATCGAAAATATAGAATGGTGTTATTCCACTCCCACACCGTAAGTTATGTGATAACATCTGAATATCCCAGTTAATCCTTTGTAAACGTATATATTATTATATCCCATAAATATACACAAACTCCAACTTGAGTATCTGTTGATCCTTGGCACACTATAAACTTCAATATAAAATATAAGATTGTCAAAAATACACTTACTTTTGATGCAAATATGAAAAAACAAACGTCCTTTTGTGTGTGTGTTGTCTTTTTTCATTGTCTATGAGGCGATGACATTACCCTCTCCAGGCGCGTAGCTGGGTCCAAATGTGAGTTACGCTTCTCCGCTAGGGGGGTCCGTGGGTATGCTCCCCCGTGATTATTTTTTTTTGCCACACAATCATAGGTGAGTTTTGGCGTATATTACATAGCAATTTTAAGCTTATTTTGACTGCTATTTTAATACACATTGAAATCAGAAGACAAAATTAAATCAGGTACGGCATACGGAACTTGAATACAACTCACCCCTCCCACCCCATCCCCTTCAGTTTTTATTGCGTTTTTCGCATTTTTTTTTTCGATTTTTATTTTTTCGGACATTGACAAATAATTGTACGCACGCGCGTAGGTGCGTAAGCCCAGCTACGCGCCTGCTCTCTTAAAATCTAATTGGTACGAATAAACTGTAATCTTATATCCGAAAGTTAATACGCGGATCCAGGATTTTACATCGAGGGGGAGCAAAAGTTTTCACAATAACAAGAAAACTCAACACACGTTTCTTTTCGATTTTTTCAGGATGGTGTATCTAGGGTTTCCAGGGGTCCAGAGGCGATCCAAACTTTACAAACCGTAATATTTTATGTAATTTATAAAATCTCAGTCCGGCCCTTCGCACGGGCTTCCCTCTGGATCCGCTAGTGATCCACTCTGAATTTATACTCCAACCTGGATCCGCTAGTGATATACACCACCCACACACATAACAGTAAAATATTTCTTTACTTCTGAATTCCGAATTCCGCATTCCGCACTCCGGATTCCGAATTCCGCATTCCATAATAATGTTTGTTTTTCATGTTTGCACTAATACTAAATTTATAGGAGTATTTTTCAAAATCTTTTATTTTATATTGAAGTTTATAGTGTGTATATATACAAAGGATTAACAGATACACAACACCCCCCCCCCCCCCTTCCCCCCCCCACCCCCTTCATGTTCATTTTGTCATTTTTTATCATGCTCATTCAAGGAAGGTATTCATCATGTGACACCGCGTATGCAAACGGGGAAACGTGGCTCCATCGTAAATTGAGTGTTTACTATAAAATTTGCAGCAACTCTGCAGTTCTGCAAATTAGAAGGTTCGAGGCCCATTCTCCATATTTTATCTTGATGTAAATGGAGAGTGAGCCTGGCATGTTCATCCCTGTTAGGCGCCATATAACCTTTCATGTGTTGGTGCGCCCTAAAACCCCAATTCAGTTAACAGATACTCGAGTAGGAGTTTGTGTATATTTATAGGGTATAAGAGTAGGAGTTTGTGCATATTTATAGGGTATAAGAGTAGGAGTTTGTGTATATTCATAGGGTATAATAGTGTATACGTTTATGGTGTATTTATATTATTATGGTCTAACTCTAGCAAACAATAAACAATAGCTCCTTTTCTTATCATTTTAACTGGTCATTTATACCTATAAACTATAATATTATTATTTTCTTACTACCTGCTTCTGCAATTCGGAATGCGGAATGCGGAATTCGGAAAGCAGAATTCGGAATGCGGAATGCGAAAGTCAAGAAATAGAAGTGAAATAAATGTGAGCCAAATGGGCCATCGTAGTTTTTTTCCTCTCGACTCTTAGTTTCTTTTTTCTTGCCTGGTAGGTAGGTTTCGAGAAAGCAACGTTGTTTTTCTCAGTATATTTGTTTTGAAGTATGACTGCATCAGCCAGAGGAGAAATGTTTATTTACAGTATAATTTTTATTTGTTATGTAGGATGACTCTTTCAACCAGAGGCGAAATGTTTGTTTTCATTAGATGTGTTATGTAGGATGACCCGCTAAAGATAGAAAAAACTCGGTATGGCCTTATTTAAAAACCTCGATGGACTTAGCCCATCTCGGTGTTGTATGAAAGTCAGTTGATAATCAACTCGCTGAGACTAGACTCTATATATTACATATTTGTTCATGTGCCTGTATTCAATTGGTAACAAACTCGCTGAGACTAGACTCTGTATATCACATATATGTTCATGTGCCTGTATTTATTCTAGTTTAAGTTGTTAATTTTGGATTGACATATATCTATATGATAAAGTAGACATATTCCAGGTTTTACACTATGCCGCGTGAAACTATGGTTTAACTAGAGTAAGTTCGCATTACCCCTTTACTAGACATGCGCAGATCAACGACCATAGTTAAACTATAGTTAGTGATCGAAGTCCCTCTTTGAAAACATTCAACCTGGTTTTGGCTTGGGTGTAATCTCTTTATTAAATTTACGCACAGCTTCCGTAATGTTCTCAACGGAATATACATGTGTGTTTGTTTACCGTGGGCATGTTCGCTAAAATTGAATTCTTTTAATATAAATAAATTATTTTTGTACCCAGATACCGTTTTTCACACTATTTTCCTAAATTATGAACAAAGCAAGTTGAAATATTTGCCTAACAAATATTTAACCAAAAAATTAAACTTAGCTGGATTTCAGCTTTAAATGTGTGTGGTGGCAGTGATTACTGTAACAGAAAGGGGAAGTAACCACTTCGGGGAGTTTCCAAGATATTGCAATTAATCGTAATAGCAAAACGCCATCGCACCGGGATAATTCGGACGACTTGGAATTCGACTTATTCCTGGAAACGTCATACCTATATTTATTTATGTTTTTAAAATTATAACCAGGGACAAATAACGCCAGCAGGTTTTTTTACGTGGACAACTATACCGAAAAAAAAATAATTTACCGACCAAGTCCGAAATTACCCGCCTGTCCGAAATTACCCGGATTGCCCCTACATGTAAAATGGATACAAGGTTAACGTGAATTGACCTGTGTGAAGAAAACGTGGGTATTTGCGAGGGCGTACCATCGGATTTGTTCTAGTTAGCGTTTAAACGCTATATATTAATTATGCTGTCCAAATATGAGTTATGTCGGTCTTATTACAGTATAAACTCAAAATGTATTTGCCACACATATTCAACATATTCAACTAATTTTGTATTGGTAAACGTACGTATATTTAATAGTCACACGCATTATATTATAAAAAAAATACACACCTTGTATAACGGCTTTGTTATAACATTTGGTAGGTCTAGCTTGATTTTTCAGAACTGATAAAATACAAATATGATACATTTATCACATGACCTGGCTTCTTGGAGTGATAAAACCACTAAGCGTATAATGGCGGTAACAATAACGCACAGAAGGAGATATGAGATATGAGATACGTCGTCGTCGTCGTCGTCGTCAAAAATAAATAAATAATAATAATAAAAAACATACGCAGTATGAAACTATATTTGTTTCGTTGGACAAAAGAAACAAACAAAAATATCATTATCACTAAATGATATGCTAACCCAACAAAAGATTTGGCTCCACATCGGCTCAGCAACTAACCCTTATCTTTTTGAAGGCTGCTCTAAATAATAGCAAAAAAATGCTCAGATGATAACAGCGAAGAATTACAAATAGCAACTTACCGGATAACTATTTTATAGAAAAGAATAATGCAATTCGTTTAAGGACTATTAGGCTATATGGTTAATATTATTTAGAAATGATGTATCAGTCGCTCTAGATGGAAAAATGGACCATTCTATGGACCAATATATTTCACATAGGAACAAAAAGAAAACAGATTAAAATTGAATTTCTGAGATTATGTTCACATCAATAGTGTTGAATTACTGTCATGTACAAATGGCTGACATTGCTCATTGCCTAAATATGCATTTGGCTGAAAATTGCGCTTGATCATACCCATCCATTTTTGATTTTTTTTTTAAAGATGGAGGACCAATAGTCCTTAATTTGTTTATCGTATTATACACAACACAACATTGCGCGTAACGTCACGTAATTTTGGACGACGTCGCGACGGTTTCATAACAAACTGACGTTGACCAATCAGCGATTATACCTGTTTTTTGGTATGATCTCGTTTTGATGTCAACCGTTTTGAGAACAATTGTATGTACGTTTTTGGTTGATAGAAGCACCTTTGGGTAATGAGAGTCCGTGACTAATATATACATTAGCACAATATTTCATTTTTTTTATTTTTTAAATGTTTACATATAGACTTTTGATTATTAAATATTATTATTTGATTATTTGATTTTAATAGGTATCTACCCCCAGATACCAGATATCACTTATATAATGTGTACACTAATAGCAAGTTATCTTACCTGAAAATGCCCTGAGTTTGTCCTGCTCTTCAATGAAGTCTAGCTCGTCCAAGTAAGATTCCAGTACTTTCAGATCTTCAACAACACTTCTGGCGTTGACCTCAAGATGACCTGGCGTTGCCAAGGCGATTACTACCAGAGTTAAGGTCACGACCTTACCCACGTGCATTGCTTCTTTTGCTGAATAAGATAAAAGTGGTTCAGTTCGTCTTCATATTATTTTTATAGTATAACCAGTATCACCAATGGTCTTTGTAAGTCTATTAAACTTTTACCGGGAAGAGACGAACTTAGTGTTATAGCCTATATCTGAGAACATAATGTTCTGATCTAATTTTATTTGTTACTATTACAAAATGGCAAAACACTATGTTTAAACCAAACATATGTTTTCATGATCGAAACAAATTTGTCATTAAAAATATCTGAACGCAGATATTGAATTATTCATAAAATATTGATTGAAACTGAAAATCGTGGTGTAGGTTAGATCTAGACCTAATGTTAACACCGGCGTTAGCCCCAAAATGCATTTTTTGATTACCCGACAGTCAACCGTGACGTAAAACCATTTTAAATTTAAAAAAAGACATAGAAACCGATTGGGCGGCGACTTCTCGCCGTCTGCATACAATGCCAGTTATTCGCGTATTAACACCACATGACGTCATATCGTCAGCTTTTTAAGCAGAAACGTTCAAAAACAGTCTCAGTAGCACCAATGTTGTCTTGGAAATGACGTATTATGTCGATTTAGGTAGACTAAACCGTTCTGTCAGGCCCGTAGCCAACCCTGAAATTTAACCGAGGCAAATTCCTTGTTTTTGTGTCCGGTGGCATTCACCTCATTTTGTTGCATTTTCCGGACAACTTGTTCAGTTTTAAGCTTGACATATTTTGTCAACGATTGATAATGTATCGATATTGAAGTTGTTTTTATGTAAAGTATGTACATTCCCAAAATTCAACCGAGGTAAGTGCCTCGATGTGCCTCAAGGTAGCTTAGAGCCTGACTTTGGTAATATCAATATTTACCATGTCCATAAGACGTTGTGGTTGTTACAGGCTTTTCATCACAACTTGCAATGCATTGTGTAAACAGTTGTTAACTTGTTTTTATGAGAAAGAAGTATATTATTATTCATTTACAATATTGTCAGCATGTTGAAAGAGGACGTGCTCATCTGGACTCGTCCTTAGTTCTAAGATATTAGATTCTGGCGACAATGGAATAATCAGTAGCCTCAGCGGTGATTCGAATTAAGATCGCAATCCGGCATGGAAGGCGGACGCTCTACCTCGTTACCACAGAAACTACCACTATGGCGAGAGCGCAGTAATGCGCTTATAAACATGTTTACACCCACACGCACTGAAGCCTATTATATGCCTCCCACAAAATAGCCTGTACAACCAGATATAAACCGCCACAAACACTAAATATCGCAGTCACAACACCAGTGAAAACTACGACGAAAAATATGTAGCTTCAGCGGGGATTTGAACTTGGCTATACATATTATCCTCCTCACCATAAGTGGATGCCAAAACAACTAGATTTATGGAGAAATGAATTCTTGATTAACGGTTCACCAACACATTATAGGTTATTTTGAGCCGCCCCAGAGAGAATATAGAAATCCGGAAACCTTGCCCTGCTCTTATTATCGAATAGATTTATATGTCTTTTAACGTGTTCGGAGATATTTAGGCTCCTATACAGATATCGCCAAGTTTAACAACCCATACTAAAGACCACGCTAAGGCAAGTGTCTTTCCCAAGGACACACCGGAGTGGTGCCAGTGAGGCTGGAACCCGCGATCTCCAGATGCAGAGTAAGACGTGCTATCAACTCGGTCACCGAGATACCCTTGCTGTTATCCAATCTGACACCGAGATCACCTAGCTGCTATCCACTCGGACACCGAGATCCCTCAGCTGCTATTCACTCGGTGACCGAGATACCCTTAGTTCATGACGATTTATATCCGTAGGATAAGTTTTATTATTACTGAACAGAATTCTTGTTATGACTCGATATTAGATACAGTATGTTCTAAACATAAGCTGAAACGGTCAATGATTTCGGACATACAGTTCATTACTTACACGGTATTTATACAAAAGTATAGGTTTATTATGTCGGACATCGTATTGAGAGGTTTACACCGTATGTGACGTCATTGAGCTTTAGCCGAAATATATTCCTAAGAAGCAACTGACAGATATATCCGCTAAAAGCAAGCTCTTGAACATCACGAAAAGTCATGTAGCCATGAAAAGAGCAAATATGGTCAGTGCATTAAAGACGTAATAAATATACTTTTTAGATTCCTGAAGCAATGTAGGCTTAAGCCAGTGCTAGCAGGCGTGAGGGGTGTCGCACCTTGTATTACACTCATGAATAGACTTAATAAAACCGAGTCTGCTACTTTTAACTCTTGTTTGTGTTTGTTGCGTCCAAGTGATCCAAGTTAAGTATTTATTGACATTCACACTAGCGTTTGTTTAGTGCTGTGTGGCGGCCGTAAAAAGTCACCCCGACTACATATCAGTAGTGTTATTACTTACTGGTACTTTGGGATCATCAAGTCCATTCGTTGTGGCGTTAACGTAGAATATCGCTTAAACCGGTCCTAGGAGGTGTGAGAGGGGTTGCACTTTACATTACCCTCATGAACAGACTAAATACAACCGAGTCTGCTAATTTTATCTCTTGTTTGTGTTTGTTGTTTCCGATGGATCCACCTTTCAGTATGTATTGCCATTCACATAAACGTTTGTTTAGTGCTGTCTGGCGGCCGTAAAAAGTCGCCCCGACTCAATAAAACCGAGTATTCTACTTTTATCTCTTGTTTGTGTTTGTTGCTTCCAAGGTATCCACCTTTCAGTATGTATTGATCAGTAGTGTCATTACTTACTGGTCCTTTGGGATCATCAAGCCCATTCTGTGTGGCTTTAAAGCAGAAAATCGCTTAAGCCATTGCTAGGAGGCGTTAGAGGTGTTGCACTTGATATTACCCTCATGAACAGACTAAATACAACCGAGTCTGCTACTTGTATCTCTTGTTTGTGTTTGTACTTCCAAGGGATTCACCTTTCAGTATGTATTAGTATAGCCAAGGTTGGCTGCATTAGTTTATTACATATTGTATTAAACATGAGCTTAACACAAAAACTTAACCTTAAAGAACAGTCATCGAACCAGGACAACTAAGCATTGGTATATATGACAGGTAAAGCATTGTTATATATGAAAGGTAAAGCATTGGTATATATGACAGGTAAAGCATTGGTATATATGAAAGGTAAAGCATTGTTATATATGAAAGGTAAAGCATTGGTATATATGAAAGGTAAAGCATTGGTATATATGAAAGGTAAAGCATTGTTATATATGAAAGGTAAAGCATTGTTATATATGAAAGGTAAAGCATTGGTATATATGAAAGGTAAAGCATTGTTATATATGAAAGGTAAAGCATTGTTATATATGAAAGGTAAAGCATTGGTATATATGAAAGGTAAAGCACTGGTATATATATGAAAGGTAAAGCATTGTTATAAAGATCCCTAGATGCAGATGTCGTCCAGTACCAGTAATACTTCATGTGACAACAACGACGATCAGGTGGTGACAATTGCATTTTTATTTTTATTTTTTAAGTCGAGCTAATTGTCCGAAATAGAATATCGTGCACTAGTTTTAGCGGGTGGGTGTGGATGGGGTGGGCGGGGTAGGGTTCTGTTATTATATATATATACTTTTTTAGAAATCATACACTATAAAATCGGTAGTTTACCGTGTCAAAATACAAATACACATATAAATCTTTATGTGTGCGCCACTAAGGTAACGCTACAGGCATTGTGTATATCTTTAAATTGCATGATCACGATTTTTAATCATTAAATATATGCTTCGTGGCAAGTACAAATATAGGATCCATAAATAGCTTTATATATACATACGATAACAATGACGTTAAGTAAAGCTTCCCTTTCAACCTTTTGTATCTATTGTATGTATTTAAACTTTTTTTTTTTTTAAACAGACTTGTTCAACCTAAAAGGAAGCGAGTGTTTTATTTGTATTTCCTTAATCGAGGGCAAAAACACGGTACATAGTGTTTACGTTGATTGTTCTCACGATCTTCCTTTACATTATATTCAAACTGACTTTTGTTAAACTGAAATAAAATTTAGCAGGCTAGCTTTAAAGTTAATCCGTAAATAACTGAATGTTGCTTAACACATCACCACATTATCGGTTATTTAGAGCCGCCCCAGAGATATGGGAAGTATACGTCATACGCCGGAATCCGGGAAACTGTCATTCTCCTAATAACGATATGAGTTGAATTTGGTACCTACAGGAATGAACATTCCAGACTCAATCTCTATTTATATCTAGATAAAAAATATGCAGAATGGGCCCAGAACCTTGTCATCTGCAGACCTGCAAAGTTGCTGCAAATTCTCTTGTGAACACTCCTGTTATCGCTGGAGCCACACACTTATTTTCTGCCACCACTTAAGTAGCTGCTGAAACAATACAGGGATCGCCATGAAGACATTTAATCAACATGACAAACATGACAAAATAAACACGAATTTCGGGGTAGGGGGATGTTACCCCTCTGCCTGGATAATGTGAGATCATATTCGTGCCCTGGAACCACACGGGCTTCTACTAACGAATAGATTCCTATGGTTCCTTAACGTGCAAACACTATGTGTACCATGATTTGTTTGTTCGTAACATTGTCTACTCCGACATCCTCGTGGTACACACTTTTACCAATTTGGTGAAAGTCGGATACCACAAAATTTACTAAAATTATTGCGGAAATATCCGCGTATTTTATTTTATAAGGATAGAACTATGTAGCGCATATTATTGATGATCAAGAGCTGACATTTGTCTTTTTTTATACAGAGGGACATGTTAAATACTGAGAAAAAGGGGGCGTATTAGTTGAACTTGTTATGGATTTTGATGAATCTAATTTTCTTTGAAGGGAGGTCATTCAAAAATCATTTAAAATATTAAAATTAACGTTTAACTTGAAAATCAATATACATCAACTTGACCTATATTTCGTCCAAAGTAGGTCACAGCGACCTGAGCTTTTGCACAGGTTGTTAGATGCATCAAAGTAACATTTGTGTGGAGTTTGGTGAATATCCTGTAAGAAAGGAGCAAGATACGTATGTCGTAGCGGAGACCGGACGTGACCTATATTTCGTCGAAAGGTGACCCAAAATTGTGCAAGAAAGGAAAAAACATTCTGGGTAAATTTGGTGAAAATCCTGCTAGTTATGAAGAAGATATAAACTAATGAATGTCGGACGCACGGAGGAAAAACAAACGGACTGACTGACACACATACTCCCGGACGACATTGTGATCGCAAAGTCGAGATCCGTAAACGGTCTAGTATTTTGTACAGCTTACTTGTTAATTGATTGTTTTTCAATCTAACAATCTACTATTCAAAGAAAAAAAGTATATTCGGGACTCACTTTATATACCTGAGACTCACTTTATATACATGAGCTAATCCGTCATGTAGAATGCAAGCAGTAAACAATCAAGCTTTCCGTGTTTGTTTTTTCAATGACAAGAAAGCATTGAAAATATGTGCTTAAAGCTACATTCCCTATATTTAAAGTAGCTATCCCGCCAACAACGGCCACATTTTACAACAAATGCTCACAGTTTCTAAACATACTGATGCACAGTAATAGTATGTTCTAAAATAAATTGAAACGGTCAATGATTTCGGACAAACAGTTCATTACTTACTCTCTATTTATAAAAAAGTAACGGTATATCATTATCTTGAGTGGTTTACTATATGACGGCAATAAGATTTAGCACAGATGTATCGACGAAATTCCAAATCTTTTTCGGCCCATAAGCAAGAAATCGATGCGGAAAATATCTCATTTTATCTAGCCTTCCTACAGGTAATATCAGTAAATATATGTCTTCCGATTACATTGAAATAGATTTTAACCCGGGACCTTACGGTTTAGTCCTTGTTCTTTAACACCTGAAGGTTTTATCACAATACCACCGATATGTGTTGGTACGTTGCATCATTTCTATCACTAAATAGGCATTACGCGAGACGGGATCCTATAGTTAAATTGATAAAATATAGTATTTCACCATGCAATACATATTTCAGTGTCATCAATTATGGTAAGTTATTTTGCATGATATCTATTATACCATATATATCCTCAAGACATCCCCATAGTTCAGGTGTCGCACCGATCAACCGATCAACCGGCTATTGCCCGGGCTGATGCGATCTCTCAATTTTGAGAAAGTTACACGAGGTAGGTAAATTAATTCCATAAGTATGACAGAAGCAGCTTTCGTTTATTTAAGTTATAACCATCTTTAATTCCAAAGATATGATATGATTTTGCCTTGAAAGATAAGGTTTAGGTTTCCAGAAAACAAGGTAAACAGCTGCGTTGTTTCTGTTACTTCTCAGTAGTGCAAAAACTAAGAAACTAATACCGATACCATGAGAAACAGCAAAAATCCCACCCTCTCTACGTATATATGTCAAAGAAAACTATGTTTTATAACAAGAGAGAAACGCCTGGTGGCGTTAAAGCCGGGTTTTCCAAAATGTGGAAGATGAGTACCTGTGTGTTTGATGAATCTATTTAATAGAGCTTTTCTAGATATTTTTTTTTGGCGAGTGGGAGGATGCTTTAATGTTGAAAACCTAGTTACCTAACTTACTGTCCAAATTTTATAATAATTGCATATGGAAATGCTAGATATAAAAAGAATAATTGGACATGGCAAGGCCGAAATAAAGAGTTGATGCCCGAATAACAAAGAGTAACACAACATATTTTTTGGAGACAGTAGGTCATAGTGATTTTTCAGGGTATGGTCAATGCCTGATGAGAGGAAGGTGCTGCTGAAATCTGATGAAGAGCGGACATGGTAATGCTGAGATATAACAAAAACTTAATTCCCCCCTGCCCAAACTTAAACAAAAAGGTTAAAAAAATACATAGTTTGGAGAAAGTAGGTCACAGTGACCTAGTTATCAGGGTATGGTCAGTGCTTGATGAGAGGAATGTGCTGTTAAAGTTTGATAAAGATCGGACATGGTAATGCTGAGAAACTTAAACAAAAAGGTTAACGTAACGCATATTTTGGAGGAAGTAACAGTGACCGAGATATAACAGAAACCTTATTTCCCTCATGTGTTTGTTTACTTCTAATAATAAAACCTAAAAACTTCCACACGTACTTTTTTTGGATAGATCGCACAAAATTAACCGCACCCTACCTTAGAATTATCATAGGAGTATTTTAGAAATTGATATTTACCTTAAAAGGAGTTCATATTCTCTTAATATCTTCGGAAAAGCATCATGCATGAAATTTCATTTTAAAGCGGAAGTCGTTATAATACTACTTCCGGCTATTATTGCCAGTAGGAAAATATTTTCATTTTTTTATATCTATTTACCTTAAAAGCATTAAAAAAACTTTAAATTAATGACTATTTCTTCCACTTTATATAAAACATAAATATAAATTAAACAGCAATATGCTAAAAATATGTCCTTGTTTAATAGATAACTAGGAAACAACATTATGCTTTTGTTTTTATCGTTGCCAATTTAACATGTAGTCTCGGCGTCGTTCAGCCGTACTGGTTCGTATTTATTCCCAACGCTATGCTACGCGGTTTCGAACATACTATGCATATTCTGTCCGAGACTAGTTTCCGAGATGTTTCTTTATCATGCGGATGAATCGATACGTTTACAATCAGTTAGGCGGTCGCCCATTGTTGACGCTGTCAGAAATAAGGTGCAATATTTCAAATGAATTTTATAGGTAATCATTGTTATTTTTACATATCAGTAATGCTGCAATGTTTATTGAAGTACGTATTTAAGTTGGGCGACGATTGTCATGGAATAAGTTCGTTAAACCTATATTTCAGGTTTGTTTACATTTTTTTATGAATGAACAAAATGGATGCTAAATGGATGTACTAAGTTTGACAACACCACCACACTTATTTACGAATTACTAAGGATGTACGTGGAGTTTAAGTAAAAAGCTGCAAAACATTTGTGGAAAGTGTCATAATAATATCTGTGTAAGAACATTTCACAATCCAATAAAACATGTACAGTTAAGTAGATTATACGCATGTTCTAATCCCTATTGTTTTTTAAATTTATTATGCAATTAGTAAATACTTTTAATTTGTAATTCTTTTAATTTACTCTCACTTCAAACATTTAGAAGAAAATATTAGCTTTGCATAAAGAGAATCTTTATTGAAAGAAAAAAAATCCTATATTGCTTTTAACCACCCCCCCCACCCCCACCCCCACCACCACCCCACCCACTTTGTATAGTATGCGTACCCTTAAATACTCGATTTGGTCAGGAGTTGGTGTATATGAAATTACACATGGCATGCAATTTAAGTATAGCGTATGTAGCTTTAAGCTAAAAAAAAGTGTTCAAAGGCGCTATCACATTAGCCTTCAAAAAAGCATTGGTGTGTTTACACCCACCCACATACGGGTGTTTACACCCACCCACATACAGGTGTTTACACCCACCCACATACGGGCTCCATGTTCAACCGCAACGGTAAATATAAACTGAACATGGTAAATACACCAGCCTCCATATGATTGTACGATCAAAACAAAAACAAGAAAAACTATGCTCTTAATATATTTATATATCTATCTCTCTGTCTCTATATGTATTCTGTACATAAAGAGAGAGGAACGAGTACCACTTTATAAACATAAGTAGTTCATATACAAACGTTCGCGCATGACGTGTCAATATATATGTAAACAATAAAATTACCTGTATCATGCCCGTGATAGAACATCCATGATAATGCCTGTAAATGTCAAATATAATGCTAGATCCAGAAGTCACTTTCACACAGCCGTAAGCGAAATTCAAGTTAATAATTGCTTTCAAATAATGATAACATATACCGATAAACAAGTTACAAGAATGTCGGATAGTGTGACGTTTTAAATAATGTATTTATAAAAGTGTATTGAAACTTTAAGTATCGTGATCAACCACCTGTGACTAATACACGTCGACGAGCAGATGGTATACACCCACAGGGCCATACCGTAATAAAATGACATGTACTCCTTAAAATAAGTTAAAAAGTATGACTCCTTTTGTGGAATCCCATTGAAAGTGCATTAACAAAAGAAAAAAATTAGAAGTCAAATAATACTTAATATTTTTGCATGCAAATTGTAGTTTAATATGTTTACACTTTTATCTAGAGAGTGCTATACTTGATAAAAGTGTGTATTCATGCATATTCAGCTTATTTCTTGCTCAAGGTCATGTGTGTACTGACTAATTTACATGTTTATCAAGTATGTATTTATCAAGGGTAGCACTGCCTAGATAAATATGTTAACATATTAAACTGAAAGGTTCATGCACAAATATTCAAGAGTACTTGAGTTCTAATTTGTATCTCTTTCAAATGCAATTTCAGTGCGAATACACAAAAGGGACATAACCTTAAGGACCATGTTTAGATTTTGGTCATTGTTTAAAGTGCTGTAATTTAACAGTTTACTATCTATTTGCAGTTTTTATGTTTAGTTGTATTATCTTACAATTTTTATTTTACACACATGTATTAACTTGTTATATGCGTATGAAATCCATAATATTAAAGATTAAGTAATTATAACTTTTCTATTTTGGTGTCCTTATTTTGAGGAGTATATATAATCTGGAAGCAAGATATTTTACCATAATATAAAGTATTGGGACCTTTCAACAAGCATCTGATAAATAGAGGCGTAATAAAGGCAAAAGGGTCCAGAGGAAAACTATATATAACTGCTTCAAGAACCAACGTAGCACTGTTCTCGTCAGCTCTCCAAGGGTCCAAACAGAATATTCCCAAAGGTATCTTAACGTGTATGTCCCCGTGAACAATAAAAATATTTAAAGTTGGATATATATTAAAACCTTCTAAATGTTTTTTACATCGTGTAGTACCTCATCTTAAAAACATGTTTATTAAGACTATTTTAGGTATTTTAGCTTTTATATGATTTGTATGCTAATTATGTGATATACTGTCAGTTTCGTGTACATATATTAGTCGTTTTTTCAGTTATCCTACTTCACTATTTTTTAAGAGTACATTCACTTGAGGAGTTGAAGTAACGTTACCTAATTGGTATACATCAATTGTATCCATATAGAATATATATCAATAATATAAAATGCACAGCTACTTTAATACAATTTACGCAATAGGGCTCTATCTCAATTATGATCAATTATAGTATGCTATAAAAATATATCGAAAGGGTCAATGAATTCGCACAAACAGGTCAATGAGGTCGAGCAAATAGGTTATTACCATTACTTACAGATATTATAAATATACAAAACTATGGGTATATTATGTCAAATCATCAAATCAAATCATATCTTTTATTCACTCAGTTCATTACAGTAATGACATCATGAGGTCATTAATATAGTATAATACATATAATAAGGCTCAAACATGCAGGTAGATAAACATTGTACAATGTGTATTATTAAATAGCATATATTAAATCTAAATTGTTGGGAGAGTTACTTTAAACGTTGAATTCCTCAACATATGTGTAATGGCGTATACAATCTACATTTTCAATCTATAAATATTGGTTAAGTATACTATAAATAAACAATAGAATATTAAACAGCAAAACACTCTGTGCTTAGACTATTATTTTCCTTTTTCTTATATGATTATATTTAAATGGTTTACATATGTATGGATGCATTATATAATACAGGTTAACATAGCAATCGTTATGGTAAAGGTTGTAATAAAGCAAAAGAAAGAGATGTCGGACATCGTCTTGAGAGGTTTACACAATATATGACGTAATTGAGATTTAGCCCAGATTTATCACTATTGCAATCTGAAAGTAAGCCCGGGGCTAGTTGTAACACAAATCACTCCATTGTAGCTGTTGTGCACTGAATGAATGAATGAATTAATTAATGAATGAATGCATGAATTAATGAATGAATGAATGGTGTTTTACGGCATGTCGGCACATACATAATGATATATCATATTGTGCACAGAAACTGATGAAAAATAAAAGGAATGAAATATACTCAACAAAATGCTGATTGTCTAGACAGAACAACAGGAAAAATATAATGATGTTTTAAGAATAATTAGATTGACCGCCAACAATAGTCCAAACAAAGATGTTTTTTTTGAAAAGTTGAGTACACAAGACTGTTAGCCCCCTTTTTGTTAAAACATGCATTTGGCCACACAAAAAAATTAAATCTACGACCATTACCGAAATGTGTCCGAGACAATATTCTCTATATGTTCCTTACCAAAAAAATCACAAAAAGACATTACAAAGATTGTGTAGATGACAGCTTTTGATTATCAACAATCATCAAATTACATCCCTTTACAATTTCCAAATCATCCATGAAAGATTATTGCTTGACAAATTTGAAACTGTGTAATGGGATATTTAGTACTCACTGAAGTGTGCTTACAAACATCAAACATTGTTTTATCAAAACGCTGTTTAAGCTGTTATACGCCCTCAAAAACTGGCCTATGGAAATACCAGCAAAAAAGTCGGACGTTTCTTTTTTTGTTCAGTATAGTAAGTTAATGTAAAAATATATTGATAAAAGTATTAGCAAATAAAGGATAAATATGTATATATAGATCAACAAATGCCCTTCAAATCGAGTGGTTTTATATACAACAAAATCGCTTAGCTTTCGGTTAATATATCTCGCAGTTAAAATATGTATTTTGTATAAAACACTGCCGACAACTGATATGTGCGTGTTAATATGTTACAACTAACACCGGAACTAACCCCGTTGTAACAACACCGGAACTAACCCCGTTGTAACACATTGTAAGGATATATGTAACGAAGAAAACAAACTATAGAATTGTTCATTTTCTATAACATTCAATCTTTATTTCCTCATCATAGAGATTACAACATGTACATACAAAAGAATGGACAATATATAAATGAACAATAAATGTCACAGTTAGTGACAAATTCCCCTGAAGTGACCTGTAAGTGTGACCTTGACCTTGGAGCAATATGAAACCAACAGATATATTTAAAAATAATTAAAAAAAAACAAAAACAAAAACAAAAAAACAATAAAAATAAAATAAAATTAGATTTCATTTTTTTTTTTTTTTTTAAAAATTCCAAAAAAAAAAAAAAAATCCAAAAAAATTAAAAAAAGAAAGAAAAAATTCTTGTTGTGGTGAGCAATTGTGCGAAGTTATTTGAAAATCCGTCGATTATTGTCAGAGTTATGAAGTGGACACGATTGTACAGACGAACGGATTTTGACCTTTGATCTCGAAGTGTGACCTTCACCTTGGAGCCACGGACCTTGATTTTGTGCGGGACACGTCGTCTTGTTGTGGTGAGCAATTGTGCGAAGTTATTTGAAAATACATCCATTATTGTCAGAGTTATGAAGCGGACACGAGTGTACAGACGAACGGATTTTGACCTTTGACCACTAAGTGTGACCTTGACGTTGGAGCCACGGACATGGTTTTTGTGCGCGACACGTCATCATGTTGTGGTGAGCAATTGTGCGACGTTATTTGAAAATCCGTCCATTACTGTCAGAGTTATGAAGCGGACACGATTGTACACGCGAACGGACAGACAGTGCGACTACTATATGCCACCCTTCGGGGGCATAAAAACAGAATACATATATATATATATATTATATAGTCAATATAAAATGCAAATATGCAACGGTCTTCCAGTTCACAGTTAGTTAACATTGTGTATTATGTATTAGTACATCGTTTTTTGTGTGTTTTTTATCAAAAACATAATTATAACTTCGTTAATGTGAATTAATTTATTGTTTTTGTCGAAATGCTTTCACCTTTGGGTGTGACCTGCTCAGTACAGTGTTGTAGCTGAGAAAGCACCAGCCAAGGACGAAGCCTCCGCATACTAAATATGAAATGAGCCGGATTTCCCTGCAAATGATGACTTGCCGAAACGAAATACAAGAATTATTGTTTTTCTTAACATAATTTTACAACATTCTGACTTCTTGTATTTGATTATTTGAGATAATAGACCATTGATGTATGAGTATACACTGCAGCTAGAAGGATGAATTTTTTGAATATTTCATCATCGTCGACAAATATTTCAGAGAAGCATTTGCCTAGTATGCAAAGAAGTAAGTTCTCATCTGAATGCTTTTAGTACATGCAATGGTAAATTATAAAACACTGAGGTGCAATGATTGCACGTTTGTAAGATGGACTGAACTGTGGTTTACATCTTACAATTTTCACAAGAGTATTATACATATAAGATCTTTGCTAGTTTTGGCAGCAGTCCAATATCTGTTTGATATGGTGTCTGCATATATATTTTTAAAAAGACAGAAATCGTCATCTCTTTGCATTGTGTTTGTCACTACGATCCGCTCTGTATGTATAATAGCAGTTTTAAGTATTCGTTTCCATGAATATTTGGATGGAAACTTATTTGTTATAATGAACTGTTCTAAGAAATGGGTAAGTTCGAATTTCGTTAGAATATTATAAATATCAGGAATGAATCCAAGTTGTTTCGTATTGTAATTGTTCTTCAATTGTCGTCTAAGGAATATTTGTTTCGATAGATAATCTTCATTCATGTTACACAACTTTTCAAGAAAATTTAATTTTCGTTTTTCTATTTCCGTAGTTATTGGATGAATCCCCACAAGGCTTTCTACCATTACTGATCGTGTTTGCAGAGGCAGTTTTTTAATGACATTAAGGCAACGGTGTTGAAATTCATTTATTTTTTGTAAGTCGTTGTTAGTAATGTTAGACCTCGCTCACACCCATACAGAGCCGATGGAAGAACGACCTTTTTGAATAGGCTTACAGCTGTCACGGGGTTTAATGCGTTTCGCTTTGGACCAAACCCAACGTTGGAGTAAAACGAGTTGCGACCTTTTCTGCATGCTCTTTCAAATGTTGGTTTGCAATTCATATGCCTTGAAATCGGAATTCCTACGTCTTCGTGACAGTCAACTGTTTTAAAATGATTGTTTCCCATGTAAAACTTGTAGTTACTGTTAAATTTTGAGTTAGCAATGGTTATTACAACTGTCTCGGAGGTATTAACTTTAAATTTCCAAGCACTGTCATACTCATTGAGTAAATTAAAAATGTCTGTAGATTTTGCGGAGATATTGCAATTAACGCTATATCGTCAGCTAGAGTAGTGTTTCCAGAATATGTGTTACAGACATAGGTACCGAACTTGTGTTTTTCTAAACATTTAAGTAGATCTTTTATATATACAAGATATAAAAAAGAGCTAAGAACGCCCCCTTGGCGTACACCTCTTTTGATTTGAAATTGGTGCGAGTGTACTCCATTGATTTTTACAAAACTTGATATACTTTCATAACAATGCTTAATAATGTTTAGGATTTTCCCTTTTATCCCTAATTTTTCAGGCAGATACATGAGTCCTTTGTTATATCCGCTAGTGCTACAAACACGTTGCTACCGAGTTCTTGATTATAGAATATAGTTGCATACATATTAAACGATGCTGTACTACACCCTTTTCCGTCCTGGAACCCCTGTTGCCGAGAACTTGGAAAAGAGACTCATCTTTTACCCAACGTTGAGTTCGACCAAGAACAACATTTTCGTATAATTTATATATAACTGGTAAAAGAGATATTGCTCTATAACTATCAGGATCATTTTGGGGTTTGTGCGATCTCTTAAACAGAGGTACAATTATGCCGATTTTCCATGAGTTTGGTATGTGTCTTGTATTTAAAACTCCGTTGAATAATAAAGTTAAAATTTCTTTTTGCTGTTTCCCTCCGTACTTTATGTGCTCATTTTGAATGAGATCGTGGACATGTGCCTTTCGAAGTTTAAGCTTATCTATAGACTTTTCTACTTCAGTATAGTCGACATTAAAAAGATAGTCGTTGTCTTTGGTAGCAATGGTAACATTTGGAAAATTGATAGGATCATTTGTATCATAGTCATATAGGTTTTCAAAATATTTTCCGAATGACACTATCTATGTTTTGTGGGGTGCGGTAAGTTTTTCCTTTAACTGATATTTCAAAGCACAATTGGCTTTGCGCTTTCGAAGTTTTGAGATTAATTTCCAAAAATGTCGTATATCAAGTTCAGCTGCTTTATTTATATCTTCGTATACTTCATATTCGTATTGTTTAATAACTTCTTGTTGCTTTTGTCGTAAATCCTTTTAACGGAATTGTTTCTTTAGCACTATTAATCAATATGTTTGTTAGCATCTCGTTAAGTTTTTCTACTTCTAACACAGTTTGGGGTGTTGTAATACTTTCTGAGTTAAGGCACAAGTCAGCTTTGTTTTGAAAGGCAGTGAGATGTAATGTAGTTGCTTTATGCCAGGCCGGGGATGGTTCAGTGACGTAGGTGTTAAATCTGGTTGTGGGGATAATTATTGAGGATACAATTGGGAGATGATCTGAAGCTATAGAGCATGCAGTACTATCCACTATAGTGCAATTACTTACGATATCAAGGTAGGAGCTTTGTACGAGAATGTAATCTAAAGTTGATTGAAAAGGTTCAAAGGTATAGTTTGGCCCGCGGCACTTTTCCGTTTTATTAATCGGAATAAGACTGTTGTCAGTAATGAACTTGATAAGAAGTTGTGATTTTTGTTTCTGAATATAGCCATTGCCAATTCTTCATATTTTGCGTTAAGATCACCAGCAATTATAACAGTACCTATATTTGAGTAATATGTGTAAAGGTCTTGTAATACTTCTATACAGTTTAAATATGAGTTCATGTCACCATCCGCAGGTAAATATGCCCCAAAAATCTACAATGGGATAAAGTCTGCCACCTTCCCTTGCAGTTCTACTCCGACAATTATATTACATGCAATGCCCTTGATTTCGGAAATTGAAAATATAAGATCCTTTCTTATAAACATAGAAACTAGAGGAGGTTTAACATTATTTGGAAAAGATGTGTGATCGTTATCAATATCTGGAACAGGTAGGTATCCTGTGTGCATGCTTTTCAGGAAAGAATAGGACTGTAGGGTAAGCTTATGTTCAATATAATAGCAATATCACAGCTATGTTTGTCCATGACATCCAATAAACAGTTGCATGAGGACATAATTGAGGACATAATGCCTCGTACATTCCATGTGAGTGTGTTAAGATCGTTTTTGTTTTCCATGTTTACTATTAAGTTTTAGCATAATATATGTACGTACATGTCTACTTACACGCACACACATTCGCAAACACTCACGTGCATACTTGCAAAACATCCTTCCAAATTCAGGCCAAACAACTAACAAAAATAAATAATAATACAACCTAAAAGGACAAAAGTGAACTGGAAGTCAATAGTCTTAACGGAAATACCAGATAACAACAATAATCAAAACGGGCCTAAGAAACCGACGGTTTAGGACTGGCTTCGAATACAGTATCAACAGTATCAACAGTATCAATACGAGTAGATACTTCAAATGTATCCATTTATAAATGTCATTTAATGTCAAGGTTAGATTATATCTGGTGGTACTAACGTCGGCTATATTGCCTACCATGAGAATCACTGTTTGTATAGGTGTACATATTGTCATAGTCATATTCATCACCTGTGTTGTTTTCGAAATGATCACCATAGCCATAATTCTTTTGATAATCATTGTTGTTTTTGTTATCATATTTAGTGTATGTTTATTTCTTTGTACACGTTCCTTTTGTCTTGTTTGTTGTAGCTGAATTCGTTTTCGTCAGGGTTTTCATATCCCGTGAACGTATCTCTATTGTGAAGCTTTTTGTTTTTCTCTGGCACGTCTACTTTCTTCCTCTTTCGTTAGCCAATACTCACAAGTTACACCTTTTGGCCACGGGAAGTCTTCTGATAACACTGTATCAGCTTCTTCTGGATACAGAAGTAATTTTGCTGCTAGGTGGCCACTTCTTTTACTTTTGAAAAGCTTAACACCTGAAGGCTTTAAGCTATTGTCGGTTTTGAGAAATTCCATCACGAAACCATTAAATGTAGAGGATTTATGTATGTTGTCTACGAATAAGCATTTCGTTTTCTCTCTGTATACTCCACGGAAGTTGTTTCCGGCATCGTTGTTTTCCTGGAAATCGTGTTGACCCTTTCCATTTTCATCGGTGTCCTTTTGGTTATGCATACTATTGTCGTGCGGTGATCTTAAGGAGTGTTTGCGATTGGTTTGCTTTTCTCCAGTTTGTATTGTTTGTCTGGCTGACCCATTTGTTAGGTCTATCAATAGTTGCTCTCCTTTAGGCACTTCGTGTGCTTCTTTTGATTGTCTCTTGTGTATATCCGCTTGTTCGGGTTCATTCCTATCGTTTGTCATATTCTTGTTAGAATGTAGAGACTTAAACAATGATGAAAATGTTTAGAGTTGTAATACTGATGAAGTTTCAGAATCTATAGAGTTTTCGTCAGAATCTCTCTCTTCTGTATTGTGGTTTTTCTACGGTTCGATATACTGCGAAAATGCGAACGCCTATTTTCGCTTAGTCTTTGTGAAGGCAATTGGTCAATGTTGTTGTCACCATTATGTTTGGCTTGTTCAGTAAGTGATGCAGATGTTATTGAAGTTGTTTTGTTCACTTTATTTAGGCTGGGAGATGCCTGCATTGGACTCGTTTCATGAGCCAGAGTCATCTTATTTGCAATTCAATGTATCCGTTTTCAATTGTCGCGCGCGCGCGTGAGTGTGTGTGTGTGTGTGTGTGTTATGTGGTGGGGGATGCAAACATAACATAACCATTCTTATCAATTGGGGTAGGATGTATTTTAATGTTAACCATCAGAACATCAGAAATGAATATTTCAGTCAACTGTGTTAAATGATACTATGTTGTATGCGTATAGAATAAGTATATTTAAAAGCAATGCTAAATCTAGGCTTAGTGTTAGACACACATTGATTATGTGTCCAACGGTAAATATATACATTGAACGACTTTAAAAACGCAACAGGGAAATAAACTAAGATAACTGACATATTTCAACAGAAATTAAATTATAATTTCATGTATTCTATTTAACCATATCTACAGCTGAATTGCTGAAAATTTCATTCAAATTGATCAACATTAAACTTGCTAAATTCAAAATATAACAGTACTACCCCCAAAAGCAAAAGTCACAATATCCACCATTAGCGGCAATGCACGGCTGACATCTCATACGCATATACGCATATTGGTATATACCGGGTATTAGTTTTGTGACTTTTGCTTTTGGGGGTCGTACTGTTATGCTCTGAATTTAACAAGTTTATTGTGGATCTAGCTCAACTGTAGATATTGTTAAATAGAACAGACGAAGTTAAAATTTAATTTCTATTGAAATATGTCAGTTATCTTAGTTTATTTCCCTGTTGTGTTTTTAAAGGGACACATGGCAATCTTGAGTTTTATTCAAACATTAAAATTTGCTCCTCATTTAACTTATCCTGCGTCATTTTGACTTTAAAACTGCTTGCATATAATTAAATAAAAAATTGAGATTTCAACTTTCTTCACTATTTTACCAAATTTTTAAATATATTACTGGTGCAATATTATAAAAAGTTAGTAATATGCAAAAATAATTTGCTTTGAACTATTCTAACAATTAATATTAATGATTGAACAAATGCAAGTGAGTTTTAAAAAAATCAAGATTACCGTGTGTCCCTTTAAAGTCGTTCAGTGTATACATATCCCGTATACTATTATACTTTAATACTTTACCACATCGATGGTACATTAAGAGAACATTTGAGCTTTGGGCCAAATGATGTATACCGGTAATCCACATACAGCACGAAATATTACATTTAGTAGCAAAAACAAAAGTAATTACGGTTTGATGTATCTCAATATTAATGTCAATTTACGACAGACATGAATGGATTTCATGATTGTAATCTATGTTGAATTTGTTTATATAATTACATATTGCGTGTTCGTCACATATGCTCACAACTATAAACTGATAACGAGTCGGACATTTGAGTGTTCTTTTAATGTTTTATACCTAATGTACCATAGTGGTATCATTCGCAGTTTTAATCACCACTGACATGTACATGCATGGAGTCTGGCGTTGCTGTCATCGCGGTCTAGCCTTCGAAACAAGAAGGCTGAGGGTTCGAGTCGCTGTTGTGTAACATTGCGTCTGTGACTAAGAACCAGTCACCTAATTACACATCTGTGTCCGTTGGTTGGAATGGGGCGTTCCTCCTCCCCTCAAAAACAAAGCATTTTTCATCAATTATAAGACACCCGTGTGCTTGCCGGCGGTAAAATACAACCACTGCAATCTCACAAACACACTGTCACATGCAAAGGGGTAGGACCCCGTCCCCCCATTTATATTCATTTTCTAATTTTTTTATCATGCTCATTCAAGGTCTTTATCATGACACCGTGTATGCAAACTTGGAAACGTGGCTCCATCGTAAATGGAGTGTCTGCTATAAAATATGCAGCAACTCTGTGCAGTTCTGCAGGTAAGAAGGTTCTAGGCTTATTTTTCCTATTTTATCTTGATGTACTAGTAAATGGAGGATGAGCCTGGCACGTTCATTCCTTTTAGGCGCCATATAACCTTTCTTGTGTTGGTTCACCTTCAAACCCAATCAGACTATTTTCTGAGCTGTTGACAGAGTCACGTGGAGCTTGATTGGCAATGAGCAGTTTCACAACAATTCAAGGGAGGATATACTGTTTCAAATTACAATTATGAGCAAGAGAGTTATCTTTTGTGCCGCAAGTTGCGAGCAACGAGAAAGCAACTAACTGTCTAAAATTGTTTCGTCTCTCACCGCTGCGGATTCGAATCCCACTGGGAGCTCGTCTTGTCAAGTTAGAACGTGTCGATTCTTACGCAGGGCCTTTTTACCTTTCTTTTCAGCGGCCTGTATAAGGCCACTTCCCCACCCAAATTCTTTTAAATTCATGCAGATTTCCTCATTGTTTAAACTTAATTTGGAACTCTAATTCCCATTTAAGATTTTTTCCTCAATTAAGCAAAAGGCCCCTTCCCCAAAACTGGTAAAAAGGCGACTGTTACGGATGGTGGAAGTATACAGTATTGGTGCTACCCAGAATAAGGTGGGTGAGTCTGCCTCTAACACACAAACATATAGATCGTCATATATGCCTAGCATGTGCTAAATATGACGTAAAACACCATTCAAATAAACAAACAAAAAGAATTAGAGTATTCTCACGTTTTAATGGTAGCGCAACACAGACTTGCATGACGATAGTACGAAAGGATAGAAGAGAGAAGATGTAGATAGTAAAGGACCATAACATACACTCGTTTTTCCGGATTTTTTTAAATACCTTTTTACTCTTCCGTGCGTAAATTTCTCTCAGCGATCGGGTCAGCTATTCTTCGTTTCTTCGACATTGGCTTACCTAAAGAGATCGCTAACATGCCAAATTTTCGGAACCAATCAGATTGCAGATCGTGGCATTGCTTATATACTATTTAATACCGCAACAAACCGCCTGAGTACTCTGTAAATATGCCTCATGCCGGCTAGGAAATTCTTCAACAAACTATCGAAATTGTATGAAGGTGCGCACACCACGCACGCACGCACGCACGCACGCACGCACGCACGCACGGCACGCACGCACGCACGCACGCACGCACGCACGCACACACACACACACACACACACACACACACACACAGAGTAGTTAATCTCTTTTCACCGTTTATTAATTATAATAACTTGAAAGCAACGGAAATAAAACAACTGGTAAAACTATTCACACCGTTCAAGTCTGTGCTGTGTAAACCTTCATACCATCCGCTAATTCCGATACATAAACACAAACGCACGCACGCACGCACGCAAACACCACACAGTGCTAATGTATAAAATTAAGGTCAAAATTGCATTAAGCTACCCGATATCCCAGGCATTAATTAAACCCGTTTGAAATGTCTTTATGCTTATGCGACGGTTTAAGCAAATGTTGAGATACACACCAACTGTATTTTACATAAGTAAACAATTTGGCACTGCAAGCTATGTTTGATGTATTGTATTTATTTGGCATACTTTGCAAAGTTTTATTATATTTCATTTTTATTATATTGCATTGAATTTTATTGTGTTATTACAAGTTACACGACTTTCGGAAAACTGTTGTCGTCTGTATGCCCTACGTTAAAACTATGTCGTCAGTATTCCTTACGTTTAAACTGTCGTCTGTATGCCTATAGTCAAATCTCTGCTCGAAAACTTGTGTCGTCTGTATGCCTTACGTTAAATCTCTGCTCTCTGAACTGTGTCGTCTGTATGCCTTACGTTAAATCTCTGCTCGAAAACTGTGTTGTCTGTACGCCTTACGTTAAAACTGTGTCGTCTGTATACCTTACAGTTAAATCTCTGCTCGAAAAACTGTGTCGTCTGTATGCCTTATGTTAAAACTGTGTCGTCTGTTTGCCTTACGTTAAATCTCTGTTCGAAAACTGTGTCGTCTGTATGCCTTACGTTAAAACTGTGTCGTATGTATGCCTTACGTTAAAACTGTGTCGTCTGTATGCCTTTACGTTAAATCTGTGTCGTCTGTATGCCTTACGTTAAATCTCTGCTCGAAAACTGTGTCGTTTGTATGCCTTACGTTAAAACTGTGTCGTCTGTATGCCTTACGTTAAATCTCTGCTCGAAAACTTTGTCGTTTGTATGCCTTACGTTAAAACTGTGCAGTATGTATGCCTTACGTTAAAACTGTGTCGTCTGTATGCCTTACGTTAAAACGGTGTCGTCTGTGTGCCTTACGTTAAATCTCTGCTCGAAAACTGTGTCGTCTGTATGCCTTACGTTAAAACTGTGTCGTCTGTATGCCTTACGTTAAAACTGTGTCGTCTGTAAGCCTTTACGTTACATCTGTGTCGTCTGTATTCCTTACGTTAAATCTCTGCTCGAAAACTGTGTCGTTTGTATGCCTTACGTTAAAACTGTGTCGTCTGTATACCTTACGTTAAATCTCTGCTCGAAAACTGTGTCGTTTGTATGCCTTACGTTAAAACTGTGCCGTATGTATGCCTTACGTTAAAACTGTGTCGTCTGTATGCCTTACGTTAAAACTGTGTCGTCTGTATGCCTTACGTTAAATCTCTGCTCGAAAACTGTGTCGTCTGTATGCCTTACGTTAAATCTCTGCTCGAAAACTGTGTCGTTTGCAAGCCTTACGTTAAAACTGTGTCGTATGTATGCCTTACGTTAAAACTGTGTCGTCTGTATGCCTTGCGTTAAAACTGTGTCGTCTGTATGCCTTACGTTAAATCTCTGCTCGAAAACTGTGTCGTTTGTATGCCTTACGTTAAATCTGTGTCGCCTGTATGCCTTACGTTAAAACTGTGTCATCTGTATGCCTTACGTTAAATCTCTGCTCGAAAACTGTGTCGTCTGTATGCCTTACGTTAAATATCTGCTCGAAAACTGTGTCGTTTGTATGCCTTACGTTAAATATGTGTCGTCTGTATGCCTTACGTTAAAACTGTGTCGTCTGTATGCCTTACGTAATATCTCTGCTCGAAAACTGTGTCGTTTGGATGCATTACGTTAAAACTGTGTCGTCTGTATGCCTTACGTTAAAACTGTGTCGTCTGTATGCCTTACGTTATATCTCTGCTCGAAAACTGTGTCGTTTGGATGCCTTACGTTAAAACTGTATCATCTGTATGCCTTACGTTAAAACTGTGTCGTCTGTATGCCTTACGTTAAAACTGTGTCGTCTGTATGCCTTACGTTAAATCTGTGTCGTCTGTATGTCTTATGTTAAAACTGTGTCGTCTGTATGCCTTCCGTTAAAACTGTATCATCTGTATGCCTTACGTTAAAACTGTGTCGTCTGTATGCCTTACGTTAAATCTCTGCTCGAAAACTGTGTCGTCTGTATGCTTTACGTTAAAACTGTGTCGTCTGTATGCCTTACGTTAAAACTGTGTCATCTGTATGCCTTACGTAAAATCTCTGCTCGAAAACTGTGTCGTCTGTATGCCTTACGTTAAATCTGTGTCGACTGTATGCCTTACGTTAAAACTGTGTCGTTTGTATGCCTTACGTTAAAACTGTATCATCTGTATGCCTTACGTTAAAACTGTGTCGTCTGTATGCCTTACGTTAAATCTCTGCTTGAAAACTGTGTCGTCTGTATGCCTTACGTTAAAACTGTGTCGTCTGTATGCCTTACGTTAAATCTCTGCTTTAGTAGAGATGCAGCTTTAAATTATAGACCTTTTTTTAGGTTTCCTTTCTTCGAAATAACATTTTCAATGACAACATATCATATATATATATATTCCGCAAACTAATTTTATTTATTTATTTATTTTATTTTTGTTTATTTGTTGCAAAAGCTTAGTAGTATCTTTTACAATTGTTAGTATTGTTACGAGACCCAGATGTATTAACTTATTGAATGAAATCCAGAATATTAAAGATTCAGTACTTTTTATTTGCGGTCCTTAACTTATTTTGATGAGTTTGACCTTATATATATATATATATATATAATTATGTATGTGAATATTTCACAGTATATAGAATATTTGGAAATGCTAAACATATTTTGTAGTTTTGATATGACAAGAGTTCTAAACGTGATCTATCTAGAAACAGACAAATTATTCTCTATTCGGACAAGGGGTTGTTGGGGTGGGGGTTGGGGCAGGGGTGGTGGAGGGGGTGGAGGGGGGATATGTTTAGATAAGAATACGGATTAAACTTTGTACATTGGTAGTAAAAGTAAATGCATCTTAAATAAGCAGGAACATGATCATTACCTGTTTTAAATAGAAAACAACGGGCTGTTTTAACATTAAATCTAAAACACTGTTCTTGTTCATGATAAAACATATTGTATCCATCAAAATATAAAGTTAACACCGTATTGTTCATGCCTAAAATTGAATTCCCCATATAGTTTGAACGAAATCGGGCTCAAAACTTAATATTTGAATTCTCCTTGTTTTCAATTTTTTCTTCTTCTTCGTTTTATTTTCAATGCCATCACGCATTGCATAACAACTGATAACTAATAATATTCAGCAGTGGGTATGTTTTTATGTTGGAACAACGGAAGATATGTAAAATATAGGTCGCGAAAATAAAATGATTGCCAAATTGTATAGTTAAGATCAATTTGATGAATACATTTGAAAGATTTTAAATGGAAAAATGAGATACCCTTCATTCACGACAGGCATACTTTAAACGGTTTTGTATTAAATTCGATCTCGCGCCTGTTTACTTAAACTGATCACGTGATCTTTTGAATTAGCTAAGATAAAGGCATTTCGTTATTTAATCTGACGCTGTGTTTAATAGTAAATCAGATCATATTGACATTGTTTGACTTGGATATAGTATGCGCACCAGAGTGGTAAAATATTGTATTTATGATAAAATCTTGTCGAATGTGATATTACGACAACGATTAAAGGGGACATTTAATTCCTCAATGTAAGTACCAATTTAACCAAACTTTATTTAAAGTAATATCTAACACAACTAACACAAACTGAAAGTTTTGGAAACGTATTCATCTTTCTTTAAAGAAAGTATTCATAGTTTAGTGTTCGTCTAAGAGTGTTTAATACAAACCTATTGTCAACACACGTTGAAACAAATCTAACAATTGGTTGTAAATATTACGTTTAATTTAAAAAAGAAAAGTCTTTCTAAAATATGTGTATTATAGAAAGTAATAATAATTATATTGTCGACAAAATTATATAGAGAATAATAAATGGGTATTTGCATATCACACCCTATATCAGGCCTGAGACGCCATATCAGCCCGAGAGCTTTAGCTCGAGGGCTGGTATGGGTCTCAGGCCTGATATAGGGTGTGATATGAAAATACACAGTTCTTATTCTATTTATCATATACTTCACCTTTGTCGAAATGTCAACTTCCGCTCACTCACTACGCCGTTTTCCAGGGAGGAAAAAAGGTGTTTATTAATAGATCTAGTCCATTATGATGTGCTCATGTCTGTTGCGAAAGTGGTACACAACATTTATTTTTTTCCGAAACTTTATTGAAAATGAATTTGAAATTTTCCAATCAGGATGAATTGTCATAAGTGGTTATTTCATCTACGGATAATGATTATATAGCCAATAATCTGCCGCGAAAACAAGTAACTAATGAAACGCAGACGACAAACCATCCTCGTGACAAATCGTATACAATCGTAAATAATCGTTATTTCCGTATCACTCCGGTAACAGGATCGAGATGAACATTCGGTTATTTCCGTGATATGACATTTTTTCACCCTTTATTTCAGCGTGTGATACAGCTTTATTGCCCGGCAACGAAATCCTGATTGATATGACTAGCTAGGTCTATGTCGTATCGTATATTCAGAAACAACATATTTATACGGAAGTATATGATAAATAACTATATCAAATTTCCGGGGTTTTAAATAACAATTCATTACGTTTATTTCGAAAGTGAAATTGATTAAACAAATTGTGCTTGACACTCTTGAAATAGTGGCACCTGAGGCATTCTCTGGCACGGGAATGATGTCCCGGGGGTGGATTGGAACCTACACCTCTGGCATGGCAATGAGGTCCCGAGGGTGGACATTACTACTGTTTGTCATGAATAATATGTCAACCGCATTTGGAGACGATAACGGTAAGTAAGTTGTTTAGAACAATATGATCTTATACTAGATACAATTACATATCATCAATACAAACCTTTCAATGCTTTCATATTTCATGAACTAAGGAAATACGACGATACATTATACATTGAAGATACAAAATAAAGATAAACAGGAAATTGATTTTTATCATGCAGATATGCACATTTCTACCTAATAAAGGGGTGACCTAATAAATTTTGCTTTAATTAGGCACTGACCAAGAAAGCAAATCAATGCGGAATTCCTCGGTGTTTATTGTACGTAACGTTATATGACGTCATGCACGTAACGTTGCCTGACGTCATAAAACAAACAAAAAAAAAACATGGCGGCGTCCTCGATAAGCATAGCATTCTGAAAATATGTAATAATAGTAATTCATACAGAAAATGTGGAAAATCTACATGATAAATAGAATATTATGTCAGTGCCTTTTTCTATCCAGTTTATTAGGCTCGGCACGAAAACGAAGAATGGCTCGGCAAAGCCTCGCCATTCTTCGTTTTCTTAAGCCTCGCCTAATAAACTTGATAGTAAAAGGCAGTGACATAATATTCTCTATGTATTAGCTTTTGTTCAAATCGTTATATATGAGAGAATATGAAACTAAACTGATTCGAACATACGGTCGTACGGTACGCTCGGCGAATTTGCCAATTGATTAAAGAATGGTGTCGAAAAGCGAGTGCTCTAATCAAAGTCTCGGATATGCGGATAGGGTTGTCCGAAGGTTGTTGGTTCGAATCCGCTAGGGATGGATAGTTCATATACAAACCGACGTATAAAGTAGTAATGCATATATTGTAGCGACCGTTTCCACCCCGTTGATTACGTGCTGTGGTCCGGAGGTTGATGATGGCCTGTCAACTGCAGACATCGTAGCCATAGTGATGGGCATTATTCTGCTGTGTGTCATCGTGGTTGCCATTGTACTCTGTATATTAATGAAGAAAGGTACTTATTATCTATTTGTTTGTTTTATTTATACAATTAGTATGACTTTTTCTATTTTGTTTGTATGTTTTTTTCAGTTTTATAGTTCCCTTGAAATGCCCTTTAATGAAAATGTTCATTACGATTTTCTTCCGGAAAATGGATATTTACATTTAATTCGAAATTTAGTCAACCTTCTAATGCCATTATTTTATTGAATTAATTTACTTAACATACGTTAGCTTTGTTGATACATGTATACAAATGTAAACGTTTCAGTGTATACATTATGTTTTCGGAAGAACATCTGCACAGACGACGGTACACCATTTTACAGTATTCCCACGAATGAGGCGGAGTATAAAAAATAAAAGATAAAGAGACGTACATTATGGTTCTATTTTCAGGCTACATAGGCAGAACACCCGAAGAACAGCCCAAAGTGAACCCTGTGCTATCAGATTTCTCAACATCAGCACACAGGTTAGAACGAACGGGTGCATGTATCTAATTTGTAGTTTGAATGCTGCTGAACAAAACAATCATTATACATTGCTGAACTCTATATTCATCCTTTTGTTTTGGGTATTTGATTATCTTTCCTTTATTATTGGTATTGAGTTATCGTTCTTTTATTATTGGTAATGGGTTATCTTTCCTTTATTATAGAGGTTTTAAGTTATCGTTCCTTATTGTATGTCTTGAGTTATTATTCCCTTTGTATTGATATTGGGATATGGTTCGTTCATTATTAGTATCGGCCTATCGTTCCTTTATTGTAGTGTTGAGTTATCGTCCTTTATTGTTGGTATTGAGTTGTCATTATTTACGTATAGGTATTCAGTTGTCGTTCCTTTACTGTACTATTGGTATTGTACTGTTGGTATTGTACTGTTGGTATTGTGTTGTCGTTCCTTTACTGTACCATTGGTATTGTACTGTTGGTATTGTACTGTTGGTATTGTGTTGTCGTTCCTTTACTGTACTATTGGTATTGTACTGTTGGTATTGTACTGTTGGTATTGTGTTGTCGTTCCTTTACTGTACTATTGGTATTGTACTGTTGGTATTGTACTGTTGGTATTCAGTTGTCGTTCCTTTACAGTACTATTGGTATTGTACTGTTGGTATTCAGTTGTCGTTCCTTACTGTACTATTGGTATTGCACTGTTGGTATTCAGTTGTCGTTCCTTTACAGTACTATTGGTATTGTACTGTTGGTATTCAGTTGTCGTTCCTTTACAATACTATTGGTATTGTACTGTTGGTATTCAGTTGTCGTTCCTTTACAGTACTATTGGTATTGTACTGTTGGTATTCAGTTGTCGTTCCTTTACAGTACTATTGGTATTGTACTGTTGGTATTCAGTTGTCGTTCCTTTACTGTACTATTGGTATTGTACTGTTGGTATTGTACTGTTGGTATTGTGTTGTCGTTCCTTTACTGTACTATTGGTATTGTACTGTTGGTATTGTACTGTTGGTATTGTGGTGTCGTTCCTTTACTGTACTATTGGTATTGTACTGTTGGTATTGTACTGTTGGTATTGTGTTGTCGTTCCTTTACTGTACTATTGGTATTGTACTGTTGATATTGTACTGTTGGTATTCAGTTGTCGTTCCTTTACTGTACTATTGGTATTGTACTGTTGATATTGTACTGTTGGTATTCAGTTGTCGTTCCTTTACAGTACTATTGGTATTGTACTGTTGGTATTGTGTTGTCGTTATTTTATTGTAGGTATTGAGTTGTCGTTCCTTTACTGTTGGCATTGAGTTATCTTTCCTTTTGGTATTGAGTTGTCGTTAGTTTATTGTAGGTATTAAGTTGCCGTTTTGTTATTTTATGTATTGCGTCATTGTTCCATATCATTTCGGTATGTTCTAACTTAAAACTGTAATTATACAAGTATATAATGTCCTTCTAAGGGAAGTAGTTAACACAATGTAGAAAATATCACTCTATTTTTTTTCTCCAATATTTCAATCCTAAGATCTTGATACATGTGGTAACGGCGTGATCTAGTGCATATTAATTGATGGAAAGTAAAGACCTTATGGAACTTGGTATTAACATTAAAACGTTCAAGGTCTGGTTTAATTTCGATATTAACACACCGAAAGAAATGCTTTTGGTTTCTTGAGATATAAATTGCAATTTATGTACGTTTAAACTGAACAATGCAGATTGTTTTATTAACTGAATTTCAGGCCTTCCAAATATCCGTATAAAATCCGGAATCTGAGGATTACTTTCGGCAATGACGTTTATACAATCAGACTGTATTGGACATTTACAACTTAAGAGTGTTTGTTTTTGAGGACTTAAATATATAGAAAATGTTACGTTCAAGCTTGAAAACAGTAACATCGTGTTGTTTAACGGCATAGCAAGAATTCCAAGAAGTTATCGAAGACGCGACTACTGCAAGCGCACACACATATATAAACAACACTGTGTGCAGTGGTTTTAGGAAGTCGACGTGTTCTGTGTTTATGAATATCGTTGAGTAACACGTGATGTTTCTCTTCTACAGCTTAAGGGATTGCAGTTTTGTAGCGATGTGCCGTACTAGGAAAAAGAGACCCAAGAGGCCAAAGAAAGATCCCGCCCGATCCCATAATGTAGGTTTAATAATTCTTAAAGAGTTTCATTTCAAATACGAACTAAACCACCATAATGTGTTCCGGTGCATATCGCAATGTGCAAATTTCACTAAACTAGTCCACATTCTCCGTCAGATGGTATTAATGTTTAATTAAGTTTGGTATGGCTAACTTGACGAATGTTCTGGTTTTTGTTTATATCACTCATTAATACTTAACTAATATGATGCTTTTAGGCCATAACACATTATTGTTTGTGACCGAAGTAACACTTTTATTGAATTATATATAAATTCTGCAAATATTAACCCCATATGAAGTAATTGATTAAAATTGCCAAACATTTTCATAAACAATAATTTAAATGCGGCTCATTTCAACGTACGTTTATGCACAATTCGCATGAAACTGAAGCATATTGTGATGATTTGTATTTGTATTTGTATTTGTATTGACATCTTGCACTCTATCAGTTCACCCCAAGTCCCTTTAAGTTATTGTCACCACTTGAGATCAGCAAAAAAGATGCACTGTCATCACATTTATTCAACTGCTATATACACGTTTGGCTGTTAAAATATATTTTTGCCAATCGTGTGATTAACTTGTAATGTATTTAATTGTATTTCAAAGAGTTTATGTTATTATTCAATACATTCGATAACATATATTTCCTGAAGTTATTTTCCAAGATAGACATTTTGACGAAAACATATAGATGAAGATAACAGTAAACAATATGTAAATACTGTTTATGTGCGTTTTTTCCTCTTTCAGATATATTTACGATGATATTTATCATCCTCCCAATGTCGAGACCTCTACCTAACGGCAATAATACCAACAGAGCGGTATCCAGAATATGTCAAGTCCGTGACAAAACCTAAAACACACGCTTGCAGGAAGTCACGTGATAAAATACCGATTCAAGGGAAGCACCGGAATCCAGATCCACCGGATACATCGGAACCGGAAATCGACGAAGATATTCTAGTGATGCCTGATACTAGCAAGCTGTCTTTTACGACACATTATGGGACACGAGCACCTTATAGCGACTGGATATGAGATGCTAAGTAATATCTATATAATTATATACATAATAAACAATCAGACAAAGAAATTTGACCAGAATTATTGCATTTATTGGTCTTACTCGGAAATCGGTCAAAGCCGTATGAATTTCAGTATGAATAGAAAGAAATACATGTGTTGAACATGATATCAAAACGAGTGATGAATTCAAGTACTACTGTGTCGCATGTTCTGTGTCCATAAAATAAATTTCCCGCTGACGAATAATTACTCGAATGTTTCTGCGGTTTCCGCTGCCCCTATTTTCCATGTGAGCAAATCAATTATGCCTGTAACAACACGACGTGGCAGTTTCATTATGTCAGTATCCTGGTCGGCATGTATCGGAACAAAACTAACAAATAAACAACGATGTTCCTGAAAGTAACAAATGCTAGATTTGCCAATTATTGACCATGAATATACTCAGTACATTTGAAAACGCAACACTTCGGTTTTTTGTAATGTTTTGAAAAGTAAAAAAGCTAGAACAATGCAATTTCATAATAGTATATATTTAATCATGATTTAATAGATGGTCAAAATTTCATTCGCCAACATCAAAATAGTTCATATGAAAATCAACGGTTCAACTTCCCCTATCCAAATTAAAATAAACACTTTCAATACTGAGTGTGCCACTACGAGCGTCTATTAAAGCTTAACATTCTACGGTGCATAGACAGTATTTTGGATGCAATCACTTTGACTGTGTGCATACAGCTGCCATTCGTCTTGTAGCGCTACACGAAGTTCCTGCGGTGTGGGTAGAGGGGTTTACGCGGGCATAAACACGTCGCTTCAAGTCATTTATTGTGCGTCTGAAAAGAAACGAACCATAAAAAATAAAAAACAATCTAACATTTTCACTTTTCTTTTTAAATTTATGACATTTATTGCTGTTTTTGCAGTTGTTACGTTTATTGGCCTACTTACAAACCAATTATGGCTGAATTAAGAATGCATTCTGCACAAAAAAGGTAATGCACCACCATTTAAAATTTGAAAATAAGGCAATTTTACTTTTAATAATTTGAAAAAAGTGACAATGCGTATTGGTTATAGTGGATGAAAACACATACCCATGAGTACCAATCGTTTGTCTGGCTGTATCAGAAGCTGGCAGGAATCTGTTTCTGAGATGTGACACCCTCAGTCTGATGTCCTGTGTGGGGGTGGTTACTCGCTGCCTGCCTGTTCTAGGACTGTCCCTGACAGTGCCTGTCTGTTGGTAGCGTGTCTGTAGACTAGATATAGTTGAGACATGGCAGCCAAGTCGTCTCGCTACCTCTGTTTTAGTGACACCAACAGCCATCATCCCAATAGCCTGATTTCGCACATGTTCAGCTAAACGTAGCATAATGATTTGTGGATAAAATCAAATCATGTTGTGTTTTTATACCATACCGATATTAGCGCTTTTAAGATAAATGAAAATAAACTTGCTTATATCGTGATTATTCGAAGTCTCGTGCAAAATGTGTTTTCAGTGTTTCAGGTAGTGTAACTCTTGTGTAATTCTAAATTGTTAAATTTTAACAATAGGCACAAAGAAATATGTATACTTTCCTAAATTACAATGATTGTTTGAACGAAAACCGCGTAGATAAAAAAAATATGAAAGTCAAAAATATTGCGTTTTCAAATGTACTAAATGTATATTAAATACGTTGACATGTGTTACTATTTTCATATGTGATCTGTATACCGTATATGAATGAAATTCGAGTGAAACGTATAAATTAAAAGTCTAGGATATGTATTTCATATCACAGTTCATATCACAGAAATCAGATTTCAATGTGTCCAATCGCATCGACGCGTTAAAGTCCCTATCCCGAAATCAACAAGCAAAGTTTACAACAGATGTATACTGTTTCTAGACCTACCGATGACGAGTTAACTTACATACTTTAAAAATCTGAACTCTGTAGACACAATTTAAATTGGTTTAACAAGCCAGACCAAACCCTAAAACTGGAACGTCGAATTAAGAGTTACCGACTCATAATTCATTTTACGTATGTTCAATCACGGGTATTTAAATTACCCGTGAATAAAAGTATACGTTTAATCGGCACCTATATATTATTGTAGGACGTGAACACATGAATAAGGTTTGGATAAACAATTTAGTGTAATTTTTCCATTATTTGGTGGGTTAGTGTCCTTAAAGCTGACTGTATATAAAAAGAATGAACTCATATTGTTTGAATCCCGATTTCTTATGTTTGTTATGCGTAACATCTAAACTGCAGAATACTGCAAATTGACAGTGAGGTAGATTGTCTATTGGATGAACCATTTCATATCTAAAAACATATATAATTTATGTATTCAGAAAACGTGTGAAAAGCTTTACCTTTGGCTGTTTAAGATGTTACTTCACTGAGCTATGGAACCGCGACATCGTCGACTGTACATGTATAAGCTGGTAGTATTACTACCAAAGCTGGTAGTATTGCTACCATTGTGTTAAACATTAATTATTTCATGAATTAAGTAAAAACAGTGTTAAATATAAACTATTGTATAACTCTTATTGAACATTGTGTGAGTGACAGTTTCATAACGTAAATATGTAAACAGAAATGTTTGTACATGTACACTGTGTAAATACCGTATTTGTTATTTACGGTTAGTTCCCGGATTCCTACGCATCCTTCCCCTCTCTTAATGTTTGTGTTGCCCTTAACGGGTTATTCTCTCGTTGCTCTGGGCATCAAAAGCCAGAGTTAAAACCGTCCCAAATATTAAAACAGACCAACTGAAACAAAGGCTGCCACATATGGATTCAGCTCCATATAAGAATGCACGTATCGTGATACATGTGGGAGGATATGACATAGACGAAGATGTCAGTAAAGACCCATTTACTAATCAGTACAAAGCATTCCTACACGAAACAAAATCCAACATAAAATCGTTACCTCGGGACTATTACCAAGACGTGGAACTAGGGTCAAACCCTTTTATAATGAACTAAAATGTATGTGTATCTCATTGCATATCGAGTATATCGACAGTCATGACCCCTTTGTCATGGCCTCTGGTGAACTGCCAAACAACTTGTTTCAGGCAGACAAGATAAAATCTGAAACATCCAGGCACTGCTTTATTGATTCAAAACATAGGCTCACTCTGTAAAGTATTAACGTCATATAAATTAATATCTGAAAGTTCTGTTCCTATTATAGCATTAAGTGATCATTATCCCATATGTTTCACTCGTACTTACAATCAGATAAAAGAAATCGTCATATAACAATTAAATACAGATCTTACAAAAACGATTTTTCTAGCTGACCTCTCCGAAAAACTATCTATGTTTGATACACTCAGTCAAACACAAGTCTGAATTTTACCAATTGGAATTACGTTATCATTTCTGTATTCACCAAAAATGCATCAACAAAATCCAAAATGGTCAAAAAAGATTAAAAACCTGCATGGTTTGGTGACGAAATATATATTGTTGAAAGAAGAAGAGACACATATCATAAAAACAAAGACTGGACAAATAGTAAATACTGGCGTAATACAAAGGGGGCTATTATAAGATTTTCAAAGAAACAAATATTTGCAAATGCAACTGAATAGAGAAAAGAGTATAGTTACATTTGGAGGCATATACATAGCATTAGTCGTAAATCAAAAACAACCACTATCCCCAATGAATTAACGGTAAAAGATGAACTTGTAAACAGTTGCCCCGACTACAAATCAGTAGTGTTATTACTTACTGGTCATTTGGGATCATCAAGCCCATTCTTTGTGGTTTTAAAAGAGAATATCGCGTAAGCCGGTGCTAGGAGGCGTGAGCGGAGTTGCACTTTATATTACCTCTCATGAACAGACTCAATAAGACCGAGTCTGCTACTTTTATCTCTTGTTTGTGCTCGTTGCTTCCAAGGGATTCCCTTTACAGCTTTTATTGACATTCACGCTAGAGTTTGTTTAGTGCTGTGTGGCGGGCGTAAAACGTTGCCCCGACTACAAATCAGTAGTGATATTACTTACTGGTCCTTTGGGATCATCAAGCCCATTATTTGTGGCTTTAAAGTAGAATATCGCTTAAGCCGGTGCTAGGAGGTTTGAGAGGAGTTGCACTTTACATTACTACTCATGAACAGACTCAATAAAACCGAGTCTGCTACTTTTATCTCTTGTTTGTGTTTGTTGCTTCCAAGGGATCCCATTTTCAGTATGTATTGTAACAAAAACTATGAAGAAATAATAAATAAAAGTGCACATTTAAAAGTTCATAATACAATCGCACAATCCAATTTTTGACAGAATTTATCGAGTCAAAAATTCTTTCAAATATTAACTGATTCCTTTAATGATACCTGATGACATTATTAAACGGATTAAGTCCTAAAACAGCAACGCTTGCAGCCGAAGTTATAGCGCCTTCGCTCTTAAAAATAATAAATCTAAGTTTTCCTGAAATATTAAAAATAGGTATTTCCAATTCACAAGTATGGCGCTACCGACGATCAGGCACATTATAGGCGCATCTCAATTTTACCAATTGTTTCAACGATTATTGAAAAACATGTCACACCTACTAATATTTGCATATTTAAAGAAATGCAAACTCCATTGTTCACAGAAACATGCATGTCAAACAGCGCTTACAAAAGTTATTGATAAATGGCTACAAGAAATTGACGATGGAAACATAATGTCATCGATGTCAAAAAAGCGTTCGACATTATTGATCATACAGTTCTGCTGCACAAATTCGTAATATATAACATAGGTCAATCGTCTATGAACTGGTTCCTAAAAAACTATTTAACTGATCCCAATGAATGGTATCTGACACAGAAATATCCAGGCCTGCCAAAACTTTTTAAAACAAAATCCTGAGATTTTTTAAATTTTAGATTTAAAGCGCGCGAAGAACATTTTTAAAGGGAAATTTAGAGCATGCGACTTGATTTTCGCACCTTTTTTTTAAAGCGTAAATTTAAATTATTTATGGAAATAATACAAGTTGATGCATTGTTTGATAGTTACAGAAAATAATAGATTACCATACTTCAACACACACAACAGTAGTTTGTTTTACGGAGGACTGCGTAATTCGATTAGAAAGACTTGGTTTAATTCTACCACAACTGTTTTTTCATGGAAGTGCACTTACCTTATTACACAGATGCGTGCTAAATGCAAATACAAAGTCTTCATAATTCTAAAACAAATTATAATCACCAACGGCAGCAGTTGTTATAGTGATACCTCACACAAGGAGTTGCTAGTTCCTCACACTTGCTATTTCAATTAGCTTGACAAGTTAAAGGCCAGGGTTGAGTATAAAAAAAAAAAAATGGCTCCAGAGAAACTTTTCTGATCATTTTATGCATTATGCTGCTCAGAGAGGTTTAATCACAAATTTCTAAATAATAAAACATTTTAAACCATAACATTTGGCATGTAAATACACTAAACATTACTCTATACAGATGTATCAAAATAATTATATGAGGTATTTGTTTTCTATACTTTCTAGAACAAAACTTTTATTCCTAACTGTCAAATTTGGAATGTTGGTGCATTTATTAATAGCTGTACCTGTTAAAATAAGATCAGTGATTGGTCAGAATGCTGAAACCATTATCTTGAAGCAGACGAAATACTAACTGGCTACAGTGTATACATAATGGTGGTAGGGGCTACCGAACGCTGAGGTTTAAATACGTCACAGATATATTGCTGCTATTGCACATGTCACTATGTCACGGTAGGAACTAATTATGTCCTTAGGTGTTAATTGTATATTCAGGCAGTGCATTACACGGACGACCCCGATTGATTCGACATTGTAAATACTCCTCTGACTAGGGAGCGTGACCGGACCAATTCGGGAAATAGCTGATAAACTTTGAACAGATAGCTGTTAAATCATGAACATTTTGTTTTGATGGAAAATCCGGAGATTGCGCACTTAAATCCGGAGATCCAGAGAGCGACTGAAAATTCCGGAGAATTTATCCGAAGATTTGGCAGGCCTGAATATCTTCCAAAGAAACTAGGCGTCCCACAAGGATTTGTCCTTGGACCTGTAATTATCTTGTTATTTATAACGACCTACCCCTCTATACTGGAGAAACTAACACAGACCATTTTGCAGATGATAAAATTCTACACACATACACCTCACAAGGACACGTCAGTTGTAGAATCACGTTTTAGTTTTGTCTCTTGGTGCAATGACAATAAAATGCTAATGAACGTAAACACAACGTTAACAATGCATGCTGGTACTAAACATATGACAATTAAAGCAGGTAACATAAATAGTATTATAAATGATTCATTAATAGAATATGTCACACACATTGCTGGAAGTAAAACAGGCACAAACTAAACATCGACAGCGTTCGTTAAATATTTCAAGAAAGAGTGTCTTGAAATGTCACCCACAATAGTTTAAAGACATAGTATAACTCCTATATACTAGAGATATTGGACTACGGTTCTATTATTTGGAGGAGAGTTACCAACTCAAACAATCTGCATCTACACCAGCATCTGCATCTACACCAGCATCTACACCAGCATCTACATCTACACTAGCATCTACATCTACATCTGCATCTACATCTGCATCTACATCTACACCAGCATCTGCATCTACATCTACATCTACATCTACACCAGCATCTACATCTACACTAGCATCTACATCTACATCAGCATCTACATCTACATCTGCATCTACACCAGCATCTACATCTACACCAGCATCTGCATCTACACCAGCATCTACATGAACACCAGCATCTACATCTACACTAGCATCTAAATCTACACCAGCATCTGCATCTACACCAGCATCTGCATCTACACCAGCATCTACATCTACACCAGCATCTACATCTACATCAGCATCTGCATCTACACCAGCATCTGCATCTACACCAGCATCTACATCTACAACAGCATCTACATCTACACCAGCATCTACATCTACACCAGCATCTGCATCTGCATCTACACCAGCATCTACATCTACACCAGCATCTACATCTACATCTGCATCTACACCAGCATCTGCATCTACACCAGCATCTGCATCTACATCAGCATCTGCATCTACACCAGCATCTGCATCTACACCAGCATCTACATCTACAACAGCATCTACATCTACACCAGCATCTGCATCTACACCAGCATCTGCACCAGCATCTGCCTCTACACCAGCATCTGCCTCTACACCAGCATCTACATCTACACCAGCATCTACATCTACATCTGCATCTACACCAGCATCTGCATCTACACCAGCATCTGCACCAGCATCTACATCTACACAAGCAACTGCATCTACACCAGCATCTGCATATACACCATCATCTGCATCTACACCAGCATCTACATCTACACTAGCATCTGCATCTACACCAGCATCTGCATCTACACCAGCATCTACATCTACACTAGCATCTACATCTACACCAGCATCAGCATCTGCATCTACATCTGCATCTCCATCTACACCAGCATCTACATCTACACCAGCATCTACATCTACAACAGCATCTACATCTACACCAGCATCTACATCTACATCTGCATCTACATCTACACCAGCATCTGCATCTACACCAGCATCTGCACCAGCATCTACATCTACACCAGCATCTGCATCTACATCAGCATCTGTATCTACACCAGCATCTGCACCAGCATCTGCATCTACACCAGCATCTGCACCAGCATCTGCCTCTACACCAGCATCTACACCAGCATCTGCCTCTACACCAGCATCTACACCAGCATCTGCAACAGCATCTGCATCTACACCAGCATCTGCACCAGCATCTGCCTCTACACCAGCATCTACACCAGCATCTGCCTCTACACCAGCATCTGCATCTACATCAGCATCTACATCTACATCTGCATCTACATCTACATCTACACCAGCATCTGCATCTACACCAGCATCTGCACCAGCATCTGCATCTACACCAGCATCTACATCTACACCAGCATCTGCATCTACACTAGCATCTGCATCTACACCAGCATCTGCACCAGCATCTACATCTACACCAGCATCTGCATCTACACCAGCATCTGCCTCTACACCAGCATCAGCATCTGCGCCAGCATCTACATCTACACCAGCATCTGCCTCTACACCAGCATCTGCACCAGCATCTGCATCTACACCAGCATCTGCACCAGCATCTACATCTACACCAGCACCAGCATCTACACCAGCATCTGCATCTACACCAGCATCTGCATCTACATCAGCATCTACATCTACATCTACATCTACATCTGCATCTACATCTACACCAGCATTTACATCTACACCAGCATCTGCATCTACACCAGCATCTGCACCAGCATCTACATCTACACCTGCATCTGCATCTACACCAGCATCTGCACCAGCATCTACATCTACACCTGCATCTGCATCTACACCAGCATCTACATCTACAACAGCATCTACATCTACAACAGCATCTACATCTACACTAGCATCTGCATCTGCACCAGCATCTACCTCTACACCAGCATCTACATCTACAACAGCATCTACATCTACACTAGCATCTGCATCTACACCAGCATCTACATCTACACCAGCATCTGCATCTACACCAGCATATGCACCAGCATCTGCATCTACACCAGCATCTGCACCAGCATCTACATCTACACCAGCATCTGCATCTACACCAGCATCTGCATCTTCACCAGAATCTGCATCTATACCAGCATATGTAGATGGGCTACCATAATAAAATTATGAAAAAGCCTGAGAGTTTTGAAAATGCTGAAATTGAGCGCGTGGAGCGACAATTTCAAAATCTTACATATTGGTACGCGACCGACAAAGAAGACAAAATACTATTAAAGATATAACAGATTACATTTTATTTTACTTTAAATTACAGCATTGTATCTGTAACACTGTCATAAGAAAAATAAACAAATACAATTATCATTCTGTGTTCTTAAGTTATAGGTATAACGCTTACACTGCTTTGTATGTATACATGTAGTACTGTATGGGGCGCCGTATTACTTTTTAATACCATTTGGTGATATCACCTATTCGAATCGGTGATATCACTGATTCGAATCGGTGATATCACGCATTCAAATAGGTGATATCACCGATTCATTCTGAATGCGTGATATCACCTATTGAATGGGTGATATCACCTATTCGAATCAGTGATATCACTCATTTGAATCAGTGATATCACTTATTCATTCTGAATGCGTGATATCACCTATTGAATGGGTGATATCACCGATTCAAATAGGTGATATCACCGATTCAAATAGGTGATATCACCGATTCAATAGGTGATATCACCCATTCATTTTGAATGAGTGATATCACCTATTCGAATCAGTGATATCACCGATTACCAATTCAGAAATAAACTTTATATAACTGACTGATCCCATCCAGGGTCCGTGTAACAAATTAGACGGCCCCTCACAATCGCCATCTGTTGCAACATTTGGCGCGCTTTTTCGTCATCGGAGATAATGGCCGGCGTTCATGTTATGGTCGAATCAGCTCTTGCAGCAATATATGCGGAAATTTTCCCAATAATTATTCCTTTAAACAGTTTCAAATTGTGCCAAGCAATACTCCTTTATGGATGCTGTGGAAACCTTAACGTGAGGTAATTTGATGACTTAATTTTGATAATCAAAAGCTGCTACCTAAACAATCTGTTTGTAGATTTTATGTGTTTTTACCAAAATGTATGGTTTAAGAAAAAAATGGGATAATTCCAGCTTTTAAAAAAAAAGACTATTTGTGGTGGTCGATCTAGTTATTCTATATACATAATTTATTATTTCCTGTTTTGCTGTCTATATAACAAGGGACAAAACAATGGGTACTTATATTTTTGCTCATTATATATATAATAAAAGGGACGTACAACGTTCTCCCTGATAATACTCTTGGGGGGAAATCCGTATTTTTCTTGTTGTAAAACCGAATAGGTGATATCACTGATTCGAATAGGTGATATCACTGATTCAAAACGAAAGGGTGATATCACCTATTGAATGTGTGATATCACCTATTTGAATGAGTGATATCACTGATTCGAATACGTGATATCACCCATTCGTTTTTAAAGAGTGATATCACATATTCGAATTAGTGATATCACTCATTCAAATAGGTGATATCACCCATTCAATAGGTGATATCACCCTTTCGTTTTGAATCAGTGATATCACCTATTCGAATCAGTGATATCACTGATTCGAATAGGTGATATCACTCATTTAAGTTTGAATCAGTGATATCACCTATTCGAATGAGTGATATCACTCATTCAAATAGGTGATATCACTGAATTGTATTAAAAAGCAATACGGCGCCTCATAGTTCTGTTCTATCTTTGAAATTGCCTTTTGTCAAATCATTCATGTAGTTAAATATCAGGACAATTTCATGATGTTTTTTTTGGTTGATCATTCATTCATGATTTATCAAATGTACTGGAATATGTATTAACTGAGTAACACTGTAATCTCTAAGTTCTAACCTGGGAGCACATTGATTGCGTTTATTATAGAACAGAACAGAATAGAAAGCCTAGAGAGGAAAGTCGATAATTCCGATCGTGAATTGAAGAAGTTATGGGTCGTCATTGGAGACAACAATAAAAAGTTTGACGAGCGATTAACGAGCGTTGAGGATAAGGCTGAGACTGCAGATTTTAACTTGGGGCTCGCTAATGACAAAATAGTGACTCTGGAGAAGCAGAGAGATAAGCTCAAGGAAGATGTTGTCTATTTGCAATCACAGTCGATGAGAGATAATTTGATATTCAGCAACATTACCGAGGGCGCAGGAGAGAGCGTGGAAACTACTGAGGTTATATTGCGAAATTTCTTGCATGAGAAAATGAAGGTTGCTAAAGACGTCGTTGACAGGATCGGGTTCGAGCGCGTACATAGAATGGGGGCGAAGGAAGAGGGCAAGCAAAGGGCGATTGTGGCTAAGTTTTCGCTGTACAAGGAACGGGAGTTTGTGCGTAAACAATGGAAAGCGTTACAAGGAACACCATATTATGTAAATGAACAATTCCCACGAGAAGTAGCGGAGAAAAGGAAAAGGTTGTTGCCCAAGATGAAAGCAGCACGTAATAGGGGAGACACGTCTTGGATAGCGTACGATACCCTGTACGTTAACGGCAAACCAGTGAAGGACTAGGGCCACGCAGAGGGTGAACTACGGTTCCTTTCGTGGAACATACACGGGCTTACTCGTAGTAAGAAAGACAGTAGTGACTTTATTAATATTATTGCTGAAAATGACATTATTTTTCTATATGAATCCTGGACGAGTTCTAATAGTGACGTTGATTTAAGTGGTTATATTTCACATAACTTTTATCGTAAATTTAAGCATCGAAATGCTAAAAGGTCTAGCGGTGGTATAGTTTTACTTTATAAAGACACATTAAAAACCGGTATTGAGATAGTAAAAAACCATTTAGATACTATTATTTGGATTAAACTTGATCACCAGTTCTTAAATCTTGAAAATGATATTTATGTTTGTGGTACATATTTGTGGGGGGAAGATTCTCCTGCATATAATATTGCTAATGTTGACTTATTTGAAATATTAGAAAATGATATAGATTACTACGAAGGTCTTGGATCAGTATACGTTACGGGTGATTTAAATAGTAGGGTTGGCACAAGGCATGATTTTATTATACAAGATAGGGTAAATTTTTGTACAGATGATATTGACTATGTTCCCGACGAACCTCTGCCCCGGGCCTCACTTGATAAATCATGTAATAACCAGGGTATAAAATTGCTTGATCTATGTAAGTCAACTTGTTTAAGAATAGTTAACGGTAGAATAGGTTGTAATACTGATGTTTGTACTTTTGTGTCACACAATGGGGAGTCAGTGATTGATTACCTACTCACACGAGATATAAATTTTTCAAATATAAATACTTTCAAAATTGGTTCAATTAATGAGTGGAGTGACCACTCACCTATTAAATTCTCCTTGTGTTGTAATAATACATCGCCTATAACGGTAGATAAAAGCGACGTAAAATATAAATGGGATAATTTATTGAGGGAGCGTTTTCGCTCAGGTCTAATAGCAAAATTGTCAGATTTAAATAATTTAACGGCAAATATTGATTGCTCGAATAGGGATTCTGTTAATCTTGTTATGAATGATTTCACCCAGATAATACGTGATGTATCTGATCCGTTGTTTTCAAAAAAATATAATCATAAAAATAATGTTACTTTCTCTGATCAATCAATTGTAAAAGACAAAGAATGGTTTGATAATGATTGTATTATTTTTAAAAACAAGTACTTAGAATCATTACGTATATACAACTGTAGTAAAACAGTTTTAAATAGAGAGTATTTTTGTAAATGTAAAAAGGAATATAAAGATTTGACTAAGAGAAAGAAACGAAATTCAGAATTGAAAAAAATATCTGATATAGAAAAATTGAAACACTCTAAACCTAAGGAATTTTGGAAATATTTTAAGAAAAAGAATAATAATTCCGGAAGTTGCGACATAACATTGGATGAGTTTAGGGATTATTTTTCAAGTTTAAGTAATGATATTTTTCAAACATCAAACGAAGAGGCCGAATTATTCTGTACCGAAAACGATTTTAATAGTGATAATTGCCCATTTGAAGAATTGGACCAACCATTTACAGTATCTGAATTATTGAGTGCCTGTAAAAGTTTGAAATCTGGAAAAGCTAATGGGTGCGATTGTTTACTGAATGAGTATTTTATAGAAAGTATGGATATTACAGGCTCGCATATTTGTGATATATTTAATGCAATTTTGGCTTCAGGGTATTTTCCTGATAAGTGGACTGAGGGGGTCATTATCCCTATACATAAAAAAGGCAGCGTCGATGATCCAGGTAATTACCGGGGCATAACATTAGTTAGTTGTATGTCTAAATTGTTCACCACTTTACTCAATAAAAGAATTGAGACTTTTTGTAACGAAAATGATATAATTTCGGATGCGCAGTTTGGGTTCCGAAAGGGACGGTCAACAGTTGACGCGATATTTGTATTAACGTCAATTATTCAAAATTATTTATGTAATAATAAACGATTATATGTTGCCTTTGTCGACATGATGAAATGTTTTTGACAGCATTTATAGAAATGCACTTTGGCTTAAATTATATAAGCTAGGAATACGTGGAAAACTTTTACGTATTATAAGGGACATGTATCAAAAGGTTAAATCGTGTGTAAAAAGTTGTAATAGCTATTCAGACTACTTTGAATATGCTGTTGGTTTGAGACAAGGGGAGGTAATTTCGCCTATACTGTTTTCCATGTTTGTGGAAGATCTTGAACTTTATTTGCAAAGTAATGTTGAGACAGGTTTAAATATAGATGACATAGTACTAATAATCTTACTTTTTGCTGATGATATGGCTATTCTGGGCAAATCTCCTGCTGAATTACAAGATAATCTTAATCGATTGCATACATATTGTAATAAATGGGGCTTAAGCGTAAATATTGCGAAAACTAAAATAATGGTGTTTAGAGAACGTGGTGGATTGTTGCCTAATGAATCATGGACTTATAACGATCAAATTATAGAAGTTGTTAATGATTTTAACTATCTTGGAAATATTTTTAATTATACTGGTAATTTCAACTTAAACCAAGAACACTTAGTCGGCAAGGCGCTTAAGGCATTAAACACTCTATTATTTAACTGTAAAAAAATTCGTTTAAAGCCAAAACTACTATGTCAGTTGTTTGATGCGTTCGTTGGTTCTATTTTAAATTATGCAAGCGAAATCTGGGGGTATACAAGGTCGAAAGTTATAGAGCGAATACATTTAAAATTCTGTAAACGTTTATTGAATGTTAAAATGAATACATGTACTGTGGGTGTTTACGGAGAGCTGGGTAGATATCCCTTATATATATCACGATATGCAAGGATAATAAGTTATTGGTGTAAAATTATTAATACTGATAATATAATAATAAAAAAAGTATACGAACAAGGGCTAAATGATTGTAATAAAGGATGTAAGAACTGGGTATCAAACGTTAAAACCATGTTAAATAATTACGGATTTACCGATATATTTGAGAACAATCATTTTGTAAACCCCAAAGTATTTCCAAATATTTTTAAGCAAAAAGTTATTGATAATTTTATTCAGGAATGGTTTAGTTCTATAGAAAATAGTACAGTTCTTGAAAACTATAGCTTAGTAAAAATGCAATTTGACTATGAAAACTATCTTGATATATTACCTTGTAATTTGAGATTGTTTTATACTAGACTAAGACTTTCTGTTCATCCTCTTAGAATTCAAACTGGGCGTTATGATAGAAATAGAATACCAAAAAATGAAAGATATTGCCTTTGTTGTAATTCAGGCGATATAGAAGATGAGTTTCACTTTATATGTATATGTCCATGTTTTGTAGATTTGCGTAAGCAGTATTTGAAAAAGTATTATTACCAAAGACCATCAATGTTCAAGTTTTTAGATTTGATTAGCTCTCATAATAAAACTGTATTATATAAAATTTCAAAATATACCAAGGAAGCCTTAGAAATAAGAAAATCAATTTTAAATGTTTAAGCATGTTGTTCATTCTCATTCTATTAAATTTCATAATCTTTAAGGAATATTGTATTACAAATGTGAACTAAAGTAATATAATTCAACATTTATTTGTAAAAGAAAATCTTTTATATCTATTACGTGACTATATGTTTAATGTATTTGTATGTAATGTTTGTATGATGATGTACTATGTACAAATCTTAATAAAATATCTGTTCTGTTCTGTTTATTATACAATGTCTCCTTATCAAATAATAAAAGCAGAGCATGTATGACAAAGTTATACATAAAACATCAAGAGAATCAATGATAGTTACATTTAAGTTTCATACTAACAGCACTGTAGTTTAAACATTTATTCAGTATATTATAATAATAATTGTAGTACATTTTTACTGCTGCCATCAATCTGTAAAAGCACTGTTGACACTATTAAGTTAAATTAAAATATAACATGCCAAGGGAATCCTTTAAATATTTTTTTTCACAGAATATATTCATTTATACCATACTTAACTATAAAGATGAAGTATTGTCCAAAAAAAATAATTAAATAGGGTGTATTTGTGCAAACATAGACTATATTTGGGTAAATCGTATCCGATTTGATAAAAAATAATTTAAAAAATGGCTGCAAAGTTCATATCTGCGGCTAATATATATATATTTTCACATATTACATTCATTTATACCATACTTAACTATAAAAATAAAGTATTTGCCGAAAAAAATAATTAAATAGGGTGTATTTGTGCAAACATAGACTATATTTGGGAATATCGTATCCAATTTGATAACAATGAATTTTACAAATGGCTGCAAAGTTCATATCTGCGGCTAATATATATATTTTTTCACAGATTATATTAATTTATAACATATGGTGGCATGTGGCTGCCATGCACTTAATTTAAGTTGACATAAATTATCGTGACTTTATGGTCATTTTATTGCGACTTTTCGTGATAATTTCTCTTTTAAGGCGACATAATTTCAAAATAAAAAGCACGATAAAATATCTCAACAATTAATAAAAAGTCGCGATAATGCTTCAACGTGCCATTCAAATAACGACTTAAGATATCTAAAAATAGAATTTTGCGGAAGACCTTTGACTAACGAGTTTACTTGTTGGCCCTCTGCTATATTTATGGTAAAAAAAAGTATGGTACTAGCTGGTCCCGAGAATAACGTTTTTAGTATTTTATAGATATTACAATACTATATATCACTGGAAAGCTCAGAATATGCATGCACTTTCTAAAACAATAAAGATGTTTAAATTTGGATGCAAAATAAGCGATTTAATAAATGCAATACACAAAACCATCAGAATCACAAAATTGCCTTATTCTAATCACTAAAAAAACACATTAAATACAGCTTTGATTTTTAATAACTTTATAGATTTATTTAGCTAAAGATAACTACTTTCTAACACTGTAAAGATAATTTAAATCGTATAAAACTGACAAAGTTATACGTCGCTTATATATACATGTGAAATCGTACTTTTTTAGCCGCGGTGTTTTGGTTCGGAACACCTGGCTCCAAAGATATTACGTAAATGACAGAAACTATCCGCATAACCAAAATTCTATTTTTAGATATCTTAAGTCGTTATTTGAATGGCACGTTGAAGCATTATCGCGACTTATTATTAATTGTTGAGATATTTTATCATGCTTTTTATTTTTATATTCGTGAAATTATGTCGCCTTAAAAGAGAAATTATCACGAAAAGTCACAATAAAATGACCATAAAGTCACGATAATTTATGTCAACTTAAATTAAGTGCATGGCAGCCACATGCCACCATAATAACATACTTAACTATAAAAAATAAAGTATTTGCTGAAAAAAAACAATTAAATAGGGTGTATTTGTGCAAACATAAACTGTATTTGGGTAATTCCGGTGTATTTGGGTATATTTGGGTAAATCGTGCCGCCGGAGGCCTCATGTGTTTTTATCGATCAAAAGAAGGCAGATGGGTGCATGTGTTGCATTTATTAAATCACGTATTTCGCATCCAAATTTAAATATCTTTACTTTTTTGAAAGTACATATTCTATTCTTATACCGTATTTATTAAATACTAAAAGAGTTATTTTGGGGACCAGGTAGTCCTTTTTGTTTACCATAAAATATAGCAGGGGGCCAACAAGTAAACCTGTCCCAAACTGGTTCTCTGTTTAATTATGCATTCTAAACATTCTGTATAGAAGAGCGGAAACCAACAGTGGCGCTCTTACCTACGTCACATAAACACTTTTTTTTGAAATCGCAGAAACAAAATCCCAAAATGTCATACACTCTCACAGAAAGAGCGATTGAGGTAACTATTTATGATTGCAGGTAAAGTAATTGTACGCTAAAATATTGAAATGGAAATTAACTTTTAAAATTATTATCAAGCGTTCGAAGCTGCGTTTACATATCATGAGTCGGACACTGTTTATGATTTTTTTGAGAATATCGAAGAATGGGTCAATTTGTTGACATTATTGATGGTACAAATGGATGATCATTCTGTTTTCTTTTAATTTTTATGTTCAATGAATTGAACATGTGACACAGGATGAACTACATGACAGTTAGTGCATAAAATACACGTCTACGAACGGCAAAGGGTGCATCTGTAAACGTCCGTATGTAAGGAAAAGCACCCAAAGACGTCAAATAAATGAGACTACATGACAGTATACGATTACGAGCTCACTCGATTAGATTGTAATGATTTCCAATATCAAGGAAAAACAGGTTTTCATATACCTCCTTTGCAATCATACTGGAAACCAGCAATGTTGTTTATAAAGTTCTTGCTGGGTTCCATCAAACTGGTTCCCTGTTGCTATTGTTTGCTCGTTTGTGGCAATGTAAAAGCAGTACCAAATTGGTCAAAATCGTCTGACTAAAGATCACTTTACCCTAATTTTTCCATACCCATCAATAAATATGGTCGACGTTACCTGGGATGAAAATTTAAACTGCTGTTACTGTGGTGTCATATCCCCGTCATTTAGGGCCCTGACATTAGCCTACTGAAAATAGAAAAAAAGTTAAGCGACTTTTTCTCATGAACCAGTGTCACTTTTTCTTGTTTTGTTTTGATAAAAAAACTTGGTTCATGGGACAGGGTTCAAATCCCAGTTGGGCATTTTTTTAAAACTTGTTTCATTGGTTACATGTCGAGGATAATTTGGTGAATGCGGGATAGCGGCACCGTGAGTCGGAGAGTGAGAGACCAGAACAGCCGGGCTAGCTCTTAAAAGTGAAAAGTGGGAGGAGTGTAGTGATACTCATTATTGGGTACCCGGTGGCCCGGTTTGCACAGTTGGTAGAGCACTCACCCTGAAAAGGAATGGTCCCGGGTTCGAGTCCCGTACCGGCTGCACTTTTTAAATACATGCTCGCTGCGGTCACACAAAACACACACCTTTCGGTTGGTTGATATAGTATCTTTTATTTTTCAGGCTTTTGCAAATGGTACAAGATATGACAATCCTATCTTGCAAATCTTAGTAAGTATTCATCTTACTGTGTCGCTGCGTACTAGTGCATAGCATGTTTGAATGGTGTTTTAAGTCATTTTTAGCTTGACTATTCGAAGAATAAGAGAGCTTATGTAATCACCACGGGGTCGGCGTTGGCGTCGGCGTCCCACATCAAGGTTTACAAGTCTATATCTCTTACATTTCTTATCCTAGCACAACCAAATTTAGCCATGGGCTTCCTTATAGCATTATCTTAAGGGCTGTATAAGCAATTTTAGTTCCTGTAACCCATGGGCTCCCATGGAACTCAAATACTGATAGCCCTTAAAATGTGTCTGTTTCACATCAAATTTTGCGTGTAAACTGTGTTTACGGGTCTATATCTCTTACATTTTTTGTCCTAGCTGAACTAAATTTTGGAATTGGTTTCCTTATAGTTGTAAAGTGTTGGATAAGTAATTTTGTCTTCTGCAAATTCTGGGCTCCCATGGAACCCAAATTGTGATGGCCCATAACATGTGCAATACAGGCAGATCTAGCCCCCCCCCCCCCCCCCCCCCCCCCCCCACTCCCACCACCCTTTTTTTATTTTTATATTTCTGTGTTGTTTTAGTCAATTCGTACACATATATGTTGCCCCCTCCCCTCTCACAACACCCCCCCACCCCACCACTTGAAACTTTTTTTTTTTTTTTTTTACATATTTCTGTGTTGTTTTAGTCAATTCTTACACATATATGTTGCCCTCTCACCCCCTCTCCCCACCCCCTCCCACTTGAAACTATTTTTTTATTTTTTACATATTTCTGTGTTGTTTTAGTCAATTCTTACACATATATGTTGCACCCCCCCAACCTACTCCCGCCTCTCACCTCCGCTCCACGCACCCTCAACACCCCCCCCCCCACTTGAAACTGTTTTTTTTATTTTTTTTACATATTTCTGTGTTTTTTGGTCAATTCTTCTTAAACATATGTTGCTCCCTCCCCCTGCTTCTCTCCCCGCACCCCCTCCCCCACCCCCCCTCTCCCCCCTCGAAATTTTTGTTTTACATATTTGTGTGTTGTTTTGGTCAATTCTTACACATACCTATGTTGCGCCCCCTCACCCCACCCCTCTCCACCAGGCTCGAAACTGGAATATTTTTATTTAATGTTTATTGTTTTTTACATATATCTGTGTTGTTTTGGTAATTTCTTACACATAGCTTCTTACACATATATGTTGCCTCCCCCCACCCCCCCCCCCCCCCACTCGAAACTCAATATTTTTTTTACATATTTCTGTGTTGTTTTTGTCAATTCTTACCCCCCACACCACTCGAAACTCTTTTTTTTTTTTTTTTACATATTTCTGTGTTGTTTTTGTCAATTCTTACACATAGCTATCTTGCCCCCCCCCCAAAACCCCCCCCTCCCCCCCCCCCCCCCCCCCCCCCAATCGAAATATTTTTATTTTTTATTTTGTTTTACTATATTTCTGTGTTGTTTTGGTCAATTCTTACACATATATGTTGCCCTCCCCACCCCCGCCTCTCTCCCATCCCCACTCAAAACTCGATTTTTTAATTATTTTTTTTACATAGTTTTGTGTTGTTTTGGTGAATTCTTACACATATATGTTGCCCTCACCCCCCTTTTAGAACTTGCTGTAAGTTTTTACTTTTACAGAGTTTCTGCCTTGTGATGCTAACTTCTTCTATACCCTTTGAGATGTCAAGCTAGACCTGTGGTAATCCAGTAAAAAACACACAAAACCCCACCAAAAAAAGCATAAAATTATCTTGTCCAAATGTGAATGCATTTGATTCTAATTAAAAGAGATCATACATTTTATTTTATAAAATGATTATAAATGGTAAAATGATTCAAAGCAAGCTTTTACAGAGTTTATGCAAGTGAGTGAGGTGATACAATGTTCTTTCACTAACGGAAGAGCAATTATTACAAGAGCAACTGTGAGCAATTATAAATTATATATTCTTTCAGTCCAGCAAGAAGATAACATTTACTGGTGGCAAAGACCGGTACAGATTGTTGCTGTCAGATGGAAAACATAGTTACTCACGTAAGAGTTCTCATATATAATAAATTGCATATTTTGTGCATTTTCTTTTTTTGAATGCCAATTTTAGAGTGCTGTATTATTAGGGCTGCAACAATACAGTCAAACCCCTATTGCAATGTGTTGCATGCCAAACCTGTATTGCAGTACAGCTTACCGGACTAGCAACACCGGAGTCATTGCACTTGAATTAACGAAAATTGCTGTATTTTGTCTTAACACTATAGCGCCTCCATTTTGCATGCTGTATGTATCTTTACCAAACTTTGCCAGATTGTTGGTATTGATGGAAGCTCAGTTCGAAAACCAACCAGATCGGACCAGTAACACTTGAGTTATGGCCCTTGAATTATCGAAAAATGTGATAACTTTTTGATGTCAGCACCTTAGCACCTTCATTTTTCCTCAACTTTTAAAAACAGATTTGCATTAGTAACCAGTGTGAGTGAAAGTTGTTGTGAAACTGACTGTGTTTGTGAAACAAAAACTGACTTATTACTGAACACCGACACACTGTCATCGAACATTGAAACAACAGCAAATATAGAGATAGTTAATTCCCCTTTACCAGGCTGCCATTTCTTTACTTAATTCAAGCGTGCAAAACACTGATTCCTTATTTCATGGTAGTATTGAATCAGGTATTTCCGTAAATGATGAAGAAGTTAAATGTAAATTGCTTAGTTCAAAAAGGTTACAACATAACAATGACAATTTATAAACACATCTACATGTATATCGAAACTTGCATTTAAATATCGTGGACTACATGTAGCAAATCTAAATATTAGACACATAATTCCAAAGTTAGATGATATCAATATTTTACTTCATAATTCAAGCACTGTTGTGTTCTTGTTCTTCGTGAAACTTCTTGATGAAAGTGTGGAGGACTCTGCTGTCTATATAAATAACTACAATTTTGAACTAAAGGACAGAAATATAATTCAGACTAATAAGTCTTCTGGAGGTGGAATAGTAATGTACATTGGTGATCATTTATGACATATCCGTAGACATGATTTAGAATCACACAAAGTAGAATCAATTTGGGTTGAGATAAGACTGAAAAATAACAAACCAATACTGATATACTCTGTATACAGGCCACCATGGGCAAACGTCAACTGGCTGGATATGTTTGATGAACAATTGAAAAGGCCTCTCTTTACAATTTTGAGCTTTATATCGTGGGGGATGTGAATATAAATTTCTTTACTGAAACCAAATTAACAGCAAATCAAAAATGTAATATATTTCAAATTCATGATCTCACCCAATTAATAGATACCCCAACACGGGTCACGGAACAAGCTTCTTCTATAATTGACCATATATACACAAATAATTAAAGAATGCTTTGTTTCGCCTGTTTCATTAAGCGATCATTATCCTAGTATCTGCTTTACAAGATGCACCACCAAAACAGTTATCGTTCGAAACCAACATACGGAAATAAAATATCGATCGTACAAAAACTTTCAAGAAAACGAATTTCTTAATGATCTTTCAATAACAATGTCTAATTTCACATATATTCAAATGACAACTCGAACCTTAACTTTGAAAATTGGAATTCGTCATTTACTGAAGTGCTTGATAACATAACCCTCTGAAAACTAAAAGAGTAAAGAGTATTAATAAACCAGACTGGCTTGGTGATGACATTCTGACAGCCCTGAATAAAAGAGATTATTTTCATAAAATTAAAGATTGGGTTCAATATAAATATTGGCGTAACAAAACTAAAAATCTTATAAGAAAAAGCAAAACTGATTTCTTTACAAACGCGATAGATAATGATAAAAACGATTCATATTAATGGAAACATGTCAATGATATAACGGGACAGTCTAAATAAATCACAGTTGCCCGAATGCCTTGAGGTTAATGGAAAAGAAGTAACAGATTCGGAAGAGTTGGTCAACTGCTTTAATTACTTTTTTATAAACACAAGTTCTGACTTAAAAAAGGATAGTCACCTTTCTGCAAACCATACAAATCATTTTGAACTATTAGCCTTTATCAATGGTAAAGTTCCAGAAAATATAAGATTTAGGATACCGTTTGTGAAAGAAACAGAAATTATACAACTTTTGAAGAAACTAACTTGGACTAGGATCAAACATTTTGAAACTTAGTGCTGATTTAATAACGCCAATCATTACTGATAAATATATTGATATATAATAACACATTTCCAAGTTGTTTAAATAGGTTTTTCCTATTTACAAAGCAGGTGGCAAATCGATTCCCTCTAACTATAGACCTATTTCCATTTTACCTACGACCTCTCAAATTTTTGAAAGACATCTAACGAAGCACATGTTTGCATACCTGAACAAATACAAGCGTATTCACTATTCGCACTCTGGAATTCGACAACACCACTCATGTCAAACTGCACTAGTATAAAAGATTATAGATAAATGGTTAAAATGTATCGAAGGAGAAATTATAGGTGCTATATTCTTTGATCTACGAAAAGCATTTGATTTAGTTGACCATGCCCTTCTAATTAAAAAGATGAATTTCTAAAGATTAAGTGATTCTGCATTGTGCTCTTGGCTGAAAGATACCAAAGTGTAATAGCAAACAGTACACCATCCAGAAGCCAGCTAGTATCTGCTGGGGGTTCTGCAGGGCTCAGTGCTCGGACCATTACTGTTTCTGCTATTTATTAATGACTTGCCACTATTTATAAATAATATACCGTATATAAAGAACTGATCTATTTGCAGATGACACTACAATTCACACACACAATAAAGATTCAGATGTTATTGATGTAAATCTTAAAAATAGCACTTCTGATTTTGTCAACCGGTGTAGCGATAATTCAGTGATATTAAATGCCGAAAAACCATCTGTAATGAATATTGATGACAGTTCATAAGCTATCTAAAGTGCCAAATCTTGACATATCTGTTGAAAACACACAGCTTAAGCATGTAGAGATGCAAAAGCTTCTAGGAGTTTACGTTGACAAAAACTTAACTTGGAATAAGCAGATAGACCAAATGTCACTAAATATTTCTAGAAAGATAACACTGCTGAAATTGCTCTCAAAATATGTTCCAAAAGAATCATTAATTATTACAATTCCTACATCCTTCCACTGTTTGATTACGCATGTGTAATATGGGGTAAAACCTTATCTTACATCATTGATAGGCTAACAAAACTACAAAAGAGAGCAGCAAGAATTATATTAAATGTAGATTTCTTCACACCTTCATCTTGCATGTTTAATGAGTTAAAATGGTTGCCTCTGTGTAGACGCAATGAATACCACACTTCATTGTTAACCTATAAAGCTTTAAGTGATAGCACTCCAGCATATATCAGTGAATTAATTTCAAAAGTCAGTTACGAAAATGAAGGAAATCTTAGATCCGTATCAAATGAAACTCTTTATGTTCCAAAATGAAAAACATCTTTTTATAACAATTGTTACGGGTCCCAAACAATGGAATAAACTCCCTCTTGAGATCAGAAAAAGTAATTCCCAATACAAATTCAAAAAGTCCTTGAAGAGCTATCTTTTAGACAAAGTCGAGTGATATTTGTATTCAATGCCCGTTTCGTTATTTAGACAAATTGTTAGTAGTAGGTTTTGTCCATTCACCATATTATATATTGTGTAATATTGTACATTCATCAGCATTTAATAATGTCTTCTTATTTAAGGTCATAGTTATGTACACTTACTTTATTTATTATATATTCATGAATGAATGTTAATACATGTTGTTTCCTATGAGGACCATGTGTTAGAATGGCTATTAACCAAACATGTCATCCTCTGAAAATAAAGATATTATTATTTTTAGCTCTACTGATCAGAGATCAGCAGAGCTTATGCCGTGGTGCGGCGTCCGTCCGTCTGTCCGTAAACTTTTATTTGTAGCGACAACTCCTCTGAAACTACTGGATGGATATTCATGAAACTTTACAGAAATGTTGCCCATAAAGTCTAGTTGATCCTAGCAAAAATTCATGTTGATGTGAAATCCAAGATGGCCGCCAAAGCTAAAAATAGAGTTTTAAAATACAAGTTTGTAGCGACTACTTCTTGAAAACTATAAGTGATATTGATATGGGACTTTTTCTAAAATGATCAGCATGACATGATGTTGATCCTTGTCAAAAATCGTTTTGATTCGACGTTAAACATGGCTGCCAGTGGCCATCTTAGGTTACATAGAGTTATATAGTAAAAACTTGTAGCGACTACTCCTCTGAAACTACTTGACGGATGTTCATGAAACTTCACAGGAATGTTGCTCTTGATGTCTAGTTGATCCTAGAAAAATTTCAGGTCGGCCGGAAATTCAAGATGGCCGCCACAGCTAAAAATAGATTTAAAATAAATAAGTTTGTAGCGACTACTTCTTGAAAACTATAAGTGATATTGATATGGGACTTTTTCTAAAATGATCAGTATGACATGATGTTGATCCTTGTGGAAAATTATTTTGATTCGACGTTAAACGTGGCTGCCAGTGGCCATCTTTGGTTACATAGAGTTATATAGTAAAAACTTGTAGCGACTACTCCTCTGAAACTACTTGACGGATGTTCATGAAACTTCACAGGAATGTTGCTCTTAATGTCTAATTGATCCTAGCAAAATTTCAGGTCAGCCAGTAATTCAAGATGGCCGCCACGGTGAAAAATAGATTTTCAAAAAACAAGTCTGTAGCGACTACTTCCTGAAATCAAAATCAATCAGTAGAGCTTCAAGGTCATTGACCTCTTGTTATTATTAAGCATTAAAAAGTAATAAATTTTTTTCAGAATATGAAAAGCCTTATTATTTCTACTACCGGTATACTAAAGTATATGAATTTTAAACGTGAAACCTGTACCCGATGTTTGGATCGGGTTTTATAAGCAAGTAGTAGCCTTGTTTTGAGATTGCTAGTGTTGCTACCGAAGCAAACGGGTGGGGAACACTTGCAGATTTAATTGTTGGAATTGATTCAATACAAAGAGGTTTGTGAGTTTCTTTTACACATCTAAGAACTATTGCCTACATAACAATAACAAATGATAAAACCACGGTACACAAAATTGTATTGTGGTATGTAATGCTGAACCAGCATACCGGTTAATTGTTGCAGAGTTACAATAAAAAGTAAGTCAGTTTAGATTTTCAGCATCATCTGATGATATTGTAATGTGCACTATTTACAAGGTTGATGCCCAAAACATGTCAGGGGAGCATATCGCCGGCTTCGTCGCTGCTTTGTCCGTCGGCCCTTCTGCTCGTTTTGCTCGGAGCATTCTTTGAAAACTAAAATGGGACTGGAATGAAAGTATACACAATGAGAGTCCGATGAGAGGAACTGCAAAGCTCTAGATCCATTACTCTGTCTTCATTCAGATTAGAGTAATTGCCCTTAGTAATTTTTTTTTATTCTTATCCAGAGCATAACTTGAAAACTATGTATGGACTGGAATAAAACTTTATGCAATGGTAGAAGCCAACGAGAACCATAATACTGCATTAATTCAAAATGGATTATTGACCTTTGTGAAGTTATAATTATTGTCATGTTTGTGTAAATGCTGTGTATTGCCTTACCGATATTATGTTGTCATGTGTGTGTTAATGCCATGTTATTGATGCCTTACAAATGTTATTTGTCATGTGTGTGTTAATGCCATATTATTGAAGCCTTACAGATGTTATTTTGTCATGTGTGTGTTGATGCCATGTTATTGGTGGTGTCATTGATGCCTTACATATGTTATGTTATGATGTGTCATTGATGCCTTACGTATTTTATGTTGTCACGTGTGTGTTAATGCTGTGTCATTGATGCCTTACAGATGTTATGTTGTCACGTGTGTGTTAATGCTGTGTCATTGATGCCTTACAGATGTTATCTTGTCCCGTGTTTGTTAATGCTGTGTGTTATTGATGCTTTATAGATGTTATGTTATCACATGTGTTAATGCTGTGTCATTGATGCTTTACAGATGTTACGTTGTCACGTGTGTGTTAATGATGTGTCATTGATGCCTTACAGATGTTATGTTGTCACGTGTGTTAATGCTGTGTCATTGATGCCTTACAGATGTTATGTTGTCACATGTATGTTAATGCTGTGTCATTGATGCCTTACATATGTTATGTTGTCACGTTTGTGTTAATGCTTTGTCGTTGATGCCTTACAGATGTTATGTTGTCACATGTTTGTTAATGCTGTGTGTTATTGATGCTTTACAGATGTTATGTTATCACATGTGTTAATGCTGTGTCATTGATGCCTTACATATGTTATGTTGTCACGTGTATGTTAATGCTGTGCCATTAATGCCTTACAGATGTTATGTTGTCACATGTGTGTTAATGCTGTGTCGTTGATGCCTAACAGATGTTATGTTGTCACGTGTTTGTTAATGCTGTGTGTTATTGATGCTTTACAGATGTTATCACATGTGTTAATGCTGTGTCATTGATGCTTTACAGATGTAACATTGTCATGTGTGTGTTAATGCTGTGTCATTGATGCCTTACAGATGTTATGTTATCATGTATGTGTTAATGCCGTTTTATTGATGCCTTACAGATGTAATGTTGTCATGTGTATGTTAATGCCGAGTTATTGATGCTTTACAAATGTTATGTTGTAAAGCAACTTATGTTATGTTGTCACGTGTGTGTGTTAATGCTGTGTCATTGACGCTTTACAGATGTGTTGTTGTCAGTGTCATTGATGCCTTACATATGGTATGTTGTCACGTGTGTGTTAATGCTGTGCCATTGATGCCTTACATATGGTATGTTGTCATGTGTGTGTTAATGTGTCATTGATGCCTTAGAGTTGTTATGGTGTCACATGTTTGTAAATGCTGTGTCATTGATGCCTTACAGATGGAAGGTTGTCACGTGTGTTAATGCTGTGTCATTGATTCCTTTACAGATGGTATGTTGTCACATGTGTGTGTTAATGTGTCATTGATGCTTTAGAGATGTTATGGTGTCACATGTTTGTAAATGCTGTGTCATTGATGCCTTACAGATGGAATGTTGTCATGTGTGTTAATGTTGTGTTATTGATGCCTTACAGATGTTATGTTGATACCCACCCTGAACCACATGATGGACAATGGTGAACTAGACAATATGTGTGTCATACAAGTCAGCAGATACGTCTGTAATCCAATCCAGAAATTCAATGCGTGAGTACTTTTGGCCCTATTAAACACATGTTCTTTATATTTTCTCTTAGTTTTGGTTCTGTTAACCCTATTTTGACATACCAAGTCCTAGCTGTGAGAATCATAGCTTTTTCGGTACCTACATGTACCTTGGAGTCTTTGGTTGGAAATACAGGTAGAGTATGCATCTTTACTTCATCAGCACTTTCTGACGCCGTTTCTGAAGACATCACTCCCAATGCCTGCATAAACAACCCCTTATAAATTTTAATTGACTAAACCTTAAATAACGCACATCCATGCATAAAACTAACCAAATAGAAGGATGGAAACTCCATGTAACCGATCAATACACCTGACAATTTCAGGACCTGAGTTTATCGTGTTTCATGATGTATTTTTTTGTGTCACTTGTATTAATGAGCTGGGCGAAACCAAGTTTCCAAATACGGAATGCGATTTCAGACAAGAGCCGGCTGTTTCAAAGGAAAACATTGATTCAAGAAGAACATGTCGGAAAATATGCAGTTGTTACAAAAACGGACGAGATTGGCGTGATATTCCTTTCTTTAATGAGTTTTATGCATGGACATATGGTATATAAGGTTTACTCAATTGAAATATGGCTGTAGTTTAAATAGTCTTTGTGTGATGTCTCCTGAAACCTCGTCGGAATGTGCGGATTGAGTCGCGCCACATACTCTTGCTATTTTATAAAGGGAGAAAGTCATTGTTAGATATTTAAGTTACAGTAAATAAAACCATTGGACATATGATTCTCACAGCTAACCAAGCCAACAGCTTAAATTTTGGGGTTGAGCTTAAACACAAGTCTATATGATTTAATCAGAAGGCAGAAAAACAAATATTCCAAAGGGAATAGTTGTTCTTTACAATTGACATAATTGGCGCTTTCAAAGGACTATGTATGATATTAAAGGCATTTTCTGTAGTTTTTCATGTGCAGAATGGCGACTTCTCTTCTAAAACTATTGGATGGATTTTCCTAAACATTTACAGGAGTGTTGCTCTTGATGTCTAGTTGTATTTATTGTCTTTATTTATATAAATGCCTATTATTTGAAAAATACATAAAATAGGAAATATTGTTAGTGGACAAATTTTGAATATACATCTATTTTAGCGACAAAATGGATCGATTGAATTGGATTTTATAGTCGCACTAACAGCTAAGGTCATATGGCGACATTTCAACTCATTAAAAGTAAGTTTAAAGGACCTAAATGAGTTTAAGAGCCTCACAAACTAAGCCTTTTCTTTCAGAAAGAACAGTTTTTCAGTTTCGGCAGTTTTCAGTCAGTTTTTGATCTTGAAAATACAGAGCGCACCCTCGAGCACAGCTGATTTTTCGTTATAACAAGTACTTGTTTTTGTAATATTTTTCTTCCGAACATATTCTTTTCAGACAAACTCCTAGGCTGTATGGTATTGCTCTTTTTACGTGGATTGGGTGATCCGACTGCCATGTTTATCGGTTCCTTTAACAAAAAGGTCTGTCTTGATGTAACCATCTTTGTTAATAACCCATGTATCAAGAAATTCTTATTTTTTTGTGTTTTTTCTCCATTTCAATTCTACTTTACTCTTATTGTGTGGTTTGCATATTCCTGGAATTTCTTTAGAGAATTTTCACCATAAGTCCATAAACCGAATCCATCAGTTATCAATGAATCTTGCATTGTGTCACCTGCATATGGAAATGATTTCCATATTAATATATCAATCAATAATAAACATTTTAGATGATATTCATTTGCTTAAACAGTTTGAATAGTAAAAAAAGGAAACTTTTAAATGCGAAACAAATCTATATATAAATATGCTCATATATGTGGTGTTTGGTGGTGAAGGTTACTATGGCTAGAAGTGTTGTATAGAGGTCATATATTTTCTTATCTTAATCAGGGAAACCCATTGCTGTGTTAGAAAAATCAGGGAATTTTATTTTGAGATTCCTGTGGCCACTCTGTTGGAATGTCTTTCACCTATTCATCCAGTTTTGTCTGCAATTTCAGCTATTCTTTCTGTTGCCGTTCCTTTACAGTTGACATTGAACAACTTGTTTGTGCAGGTTATCACCAGAGTTTTATGGATATGATTTGAGGTCTTCCTCTATACTGCCTTCTTTGTACATCTTGTAATCTTTTTAACATTTTGGTCTCTCCTTTTGAGTTTGCCCTCAGAATTTACATAGGAGTTGTTGTTCTCAACTTCTTTCTCGAGTTCCTTTATGTTTGAAGCTTTGTAACAACTATTAACCAGATTCTTTATCTGCAGGTCATATTTCCATCTCTTGATGGTTGAGTAGTTCTTTTAATGCTTTCTCTTTTATCATGTTTTCTTGCACTTGGACCAATGTTTTTTGATTCTCTTCACAACATAATCTTTGATAACTTCTATGTATAGTTCTAACCACTTGACTCTTCCAGCCATAGGTGTGAAGTAACTTTTCTTTTTTAGCTCTACTGGCCGAAGGCCAGCAGAGCTTATGGGATGCCGAGTTGTCCGTCGTCCGTCCTTCGTCCGTCGTCGGCGTTAACTTTTGGCTCGTTAAGACGATAGGGCCTTCATTTTTAATCCGATCTTTACCAAACTTTAACAGGTTGTTAATATCAATGAAAGCTCCGATGAGTTCGAAAACCAGCCAGATCAGACAAGTAACAGCGGAGTTATGGCCCTTGATTTAGTTAAAAATGCTATATTGCTATATTTTGCCTCGTTAAGACGATAGTGCCTTCATTTTTCATCCTATCTTTACCAAACTTTACCACATTGTTAATATCAATAAAAGCTCGGACAAGTTCGAAAACCAGCCATATCGGACCAGTAACAGCAGAGTTATGGTCCTTGATTTAGTTAAAAATGCTATATTGTTATATTTAGCCTCGTTAAGACGATAGGGCCTTCGTTTTTCATCCTATCTTTACCAAACTTTACCACATTGTTTATATCAATGAAAGCTCGGACAAGTTCGAAAACCAGCCATATCGGACTAGTAACAGCGGAGTTATGGCCCTTGATTTAGTTTAAAATGCTATATTTTGCATCGTTAAGACGATAGAGGCTTCATTGTTCATCCGATCTTTACCAATCTTTATCAGATTGTTAATGTTGTTGAAAGCTGGAACAATTTTGAAAACCAGCCATATCGGACCAGTGACAGCGGAGTTATGGCCCTTGATTTTGTTAAAAATGCTATATTTTGCCTCGTTAAGACGATAGGGGCTTCATTGTTCATCCAAACTTTACCATACTTTATCAGATTGTTAATATCAATGAAAGCTCGGACAAGTCCGAAAACCATTCATATCGGACTATTAACAGAGGAGTTATGGCCCTTGATTTAGTTCAAAATGCTATATTTTGCCTCGTTAAGACGATAGGGCCTTCATTTTTCATCTGATCTTTGCCAAACTTTAGCAGATTTTATGACTTTCTTTTTTTATATTATTATTATTTTTATTTTTTTTATTCATTTCATTTTTAGCCCTACTGGCCGAAGGCCGAAGGCCAGCAGAGCTTATGGGATGCCGAGTCGTCCGTCTGCCCGTCCGTCCGTCGTCTGTTGTTAACTTTTGTCTCGTTAAGACGATAGGGCCTTCATTTTTCATCCAATCTTTACCAAACTTTAACAGGTTGTTAATATCAATGAAAGCTCGGATGAGTTCGAAAACCAGTCAGATCGGCCAAGTAACAGCAGAGTTATGGCCCTTGATTTAGTTAAAAATGCTATATTGCTATATTTTGCCTCGTTAAGACAATAGGGCCTTCATTTTTCAACCTATCTTTACCAAACTTTACCACATTGTTAATATCAATGAAAGCACGGACAAGTTCGAAAACCAGCCAGATCGGACCAGTAACACCAGAGTTATGGTCCTTGATTTAGTTGAAAATGCTATATTGCTATATTTTGCCTCGTTAAGATGCTAGGGGCTTCATTGTTCATCCAATCTTTACCAAACTTTATCAGATTGTTAATATCAATGAAAGCTCGGACAAGTTCAAAAACCAGCCATATCGGAATAGAAAGAGCGGGGTTATGGCCCTTGATTTAGTTAAAATGCTATATTTTGCCACGTTAAGACGATAGGGGCTTCGTTGTTCATTCGATCTTTATCAAACTTTATCAGATTGTTAATGTCATTGAAAGCTCGAACAAGTTCGAAAACCAACCATATTGGACCAGTAACAGCGGAGTTTTGGCCCTTGATTTAGTTAAAAATGCTATATTTTGCCTCGTTACGACGAGAGGGCCTTCATTTTTCATCCGATGGTTACCAAACTTTTATTTTTTTAATTATTTTTTAAAATTAATATATTTTTTTTCTTTTAATTATTATTTTTTTTTTTTCTTTTCTTTTTTTTTAATTAATATTTATTTTTTTAGCTCTATGTTGGACCAGTCGGACCAGTAACAGAGGAGTTATGGCTCTTGATTTAGTTAAAAATGCTATATTTTGCCTCGTTAATACGGTAGGGCCTTCATTTTCATCTGATCTTTACTGATTTTTAACAGATTCTTTAGTTATGGCCCTTGATTTAGTTCAAAAGCTGTTTTTTGTCCGAAACTTCCAAAAAAACGTAAATGGCAGTCACTCGCTTCATTGATGTTATAAGAGCCATGTTAGCCAGTAGAGCGTCCACAGGCCCTCTTGGGCCTCTTGTTTTTCCAAATCTGCATAACAATCTCTTAAACGTCATCCGTCTCTTCTTGGGAGGCTGTCTTTCTCATTTAAATTTTCTCGCAGTCGAATTCACCTTCCCATTTTATCTAGGTCACCTAGTGATTTAGGTATGTCTACTTTTTCTCTACCGTTGAAATAGTTATCAATCTGTTATTGAAATAGTTGTCATTAATTATACAGGCATGTGATAATACTTGTGGGTGTCAGAGTTATAGCCAAGGGATCGAAGGTCGGTAGGAAGCTTGGTAATCCGCAGGTGCTCAGCTATCCAGGCGCCCGCACAGAAAACCACATAGAAAACCATCCACAACCAAATGCACAAATCACGGCATCATTGCTGGCAACAAAAAGACCTGCACCGAGTTATATCAACCCTGGTTAGTAGATTATTATTATTATCCCCCACCTTCGGCGGAGGGATATTAATTTGGCGTTGTCGGTTTGTCCGTCTGGAGACAATTCATAACTGCAGGTTGGATTTTTATTACACTTGGTAATAATGTTTATCCTGATAGTGGGATGAGACGCGGCTATTTTTTAGATCACCTGAGCCGAAAGCTCAAGGTGATCTATTGGGATCACTCTTCGTCCGTCCGTCGTCAGTCCGTCGTCATTAACTTTGCTTCAAACGACTTCTCCTCAGAAACCGCTATCTATACCAATATTGACCAAACTTCACGTGGATGATCCTTAGATGGTTCGCACAGACTTGAAAAGGCCCTAAATTTTGATGAGTTGCTTGAAAAGGCCCTAAATTGCATGTCAGGCCCTAAAAAGTCCCTAAATTTACTCTTTTCGGCCTTAAAAATTAGTTTTGGTGGCCCTAAATTTCATTTCGCACATTATTTGGGCTGTCAAGGTGTTGTTGCTTCTAAAAATAGAATAAATTCAAGAACGACAACTCCTACGAAATTTCTAAAAATAGAATGAATTCAAGAACGACAACTCCTACAAAATTAGATTTGTACTATATTACGGTTATATTTCAGAGGGGAAGTTATTAGCCAGCCAACGACTGAGCCAACCGTGCAGCCATTTTTGCACGGCCGTTTTTGAAAAATCGCGGCCAATATTTGGTGGAGTGGTAATTAAAAAAAAAAAAGAAGTTTTTTTTTGGGCTAAACTCTTACTTTCCCAATACTCCCTCAATAAAGCCGCTGATGAGTTTGCTATGAAAGCAGAAAAGGAGAGGAATTTTTCACATATAGCCAAATCCAATGCTCTCAGGGAAAAGTCAAAAGAGAAAAGTTTGCTGTGTACTCAGCTGGAGAGTAAGATCAGTGACAAGGTCACAGACCTGAAAACTGTTTAATCTTAGGTGACAAGGCCACAGAGCTGAAAACTGTTTAATTTTAGGTAGGTCCAGGTTTATTGGCTATAAATACAGTAAAACCCAGGTAATGCAACCGCTTACAATATACACATTTAGTGTTTTTTTTTACAGGTGACTGCTTAATGCAGCACTATAGTTTGCAGAAAGCTATTAGAGGAGCTTTCTACAATACTATCATGCTGCATTAAGCTGCCACCTATCTTCTTGTAGGGGTCACTTTAGAGGGGTTTTACTGTAGCAGTAAGCAGGAATTTTAGTCAAACGCATAATTATGCTATAAATATTGAGGCCCTAAATTTAGCGAAAATGTCCCTAAAAAGGCCCTAAATTTAGGTTTGAAAAGTCTGTATGAACCATGTGAATACTTTTCAGATTTATTAATAGGTCAGCACGTTATCCAAGATGGCCGCCATTACCATATATGGTTGAAACCTTAAAAAATCATCTTCTCAATAACCGCTGGACAGATTTCAACAGTTTTTCTTTTAAAATGATCTCCTATGCCTAGACTATCGATTTTGTTTAAATGAAGTCCGCGGGGTCAAAAATGGCCGGCCCCGGGGGTCCAGAGTTTGTATATGGAGATTTTCCATTTTTTTTCATAGACTTGTATAGGGAAAAACTTTAAAAAATGTTCTTTTCTGAAACTACATGGCATATAGCTCTCATGTATTACATGTAGCATCAGCCTATGGTCCTCTACTAAGTTTGTTCAAATGGTGACCCTGGGGTCAAATTTGACCCCGCCCCGGGGGGTCACAATTTTACACAAACTTGCATAGTAGGAAAAAAATCAAAAAATTCTTCTTCTCTGAACAAAAAAATCTTCTTCTCTGAAACTACAAGAGTCAGAGGTTTAATATTTTGCATTTACTATCAGCTTATGGTCCTTTACCAAGTGTGTTCAAATGGTGACCCTGGGGTCACATTTGGCCCTGCCCCAGGGGTCACATGTTTTACATAGACTTGTATAGGGAAAAACTTATAAATTCATCTTCTCTGAAACTGCAAGAGCCAGAGGTATAATATTTTGCATTTGCTGTAAGCTTATGGTCCTCTTCCAAGTTTGTTCAAATGGGGACCCTGGGGTCACATTTGGCCCTTCCCCAGGGGTCACATGTTGTATAAAGACTTCTATTGGGAAATATTTAAACAATCTTCTTCTCTGATGAAACCACAAGAGCCAGAAGTTTAATATTTTGCATTTACTCTACCAAGCTTGTTCAAATGGTGATCATGGGGTCACATTTGGCCCCGCCCCAGAGGTCACATATTTTACAAAGACTTACATAGGGAATTTTTTTTTAAAATCCTCTCAGAAACAGCTTGGTCAATTTTGAGCAAACTTGACATGGATGATCTTTAGGTGAATGTTTTTAAAATTTGTTAAAATTAAGTAAACACGACATCCAAGATGGCCACCATAGAAAAATCTTTAAATTACTTCTTGTACACTGGGAAACTATCGCCATTGGTTCAAATCCCATTGGAGTTTTTTGTTGTTTTTAGCTCTACTGGCCAAGGCCAGCAGAGCTTATGGGATGGTGTGTTGTCCGTCTTCTGTCGTCCGTCGTCCGTTAACTTTTCTTCAAACGACTTCTCCTCAGAAAGCGCTTGCCTAATTTTGACCAAACTTCACATGGATGATCCTTAGATGAATGCTTTTTAGATTTGTTAAAATTAGGTCAGCACTACATCCAAGATGGCTGCCATTACCATATATGGTCGAAACCTTAAAAAATCTTCTTCTCCAGAACCGCTGGACAGATTTCAACAGTTTTTCTTTTAAAATGATCGCCAATGCCTAGACTATCAAGTTTGTTCAAATAAAGTCCCCGGGGTGAAAAATGGCCGCGCCCCGGGGCTCCAAAGTTTGTATATTGAGGTTTTGCATGTTTAACATATAGACATATAGGAAAAAACTTTAAAAAATCTTCTTATCTGAAACCACAAGGCACAGAGCTCTCATGTATTACATGTAGCATCAGCTTATGGTCCTCTACTAAGTTTGTTCAAATGGTGACCCTGGGGTCAAATTTGTCCCCGCCCCGGGGGTCACAATTTTACATAGACTTATATAGGATTTATTTCTTCATCTTCTTCTCGGAAACTACAAAAGCCAGAGCTTTGATATTTTGCATTTACTATAAGCTTATGGTCCTTTACCAAGTTTGTTCAAATGGTGACCCTCGGGTGACATTTGGCCCCGCCCCAAGGGTCCCCAAGGGTCACATGTTTTACATAGACATGTATAGGGAAAAACTTAAAAAATCTTCTTCTCTGAAACTGCAAGAGCCAGAGGTTTAATATTTTGCATTTGCTATAAGCTTGTCGTCCTCTACCCAGTTTGTTCAAATGGTGACCCAGGGGTCACGTTTGGCCCCACCCGGGGGTCACAGTTTTACATAGGCTTGTATAGGCAGAAATGAAAAAAAATCTTCTTCTCTGGAACCACATGGCACAGAGCTCTCGGAGTTATGGCCCTTCGACATTTTTATTTTAAATTTCTTGTCCGCGCTACTCCTCTTAAATGGCTTGTTGGATTTCTACGAAATTTGGCAGGAAGGCTCAGTATGATGTCTAGTTGTATTTTCCTTTGTTAAATCTATAGGAGAAGAGAGCTATCTAAATCTATAAGAGCTGTTTGAGCCAGTAGAGCGTCCACAGGCCCTCTTGGGCCTCTTGTTGTATTCTTCATTAGCTCTACTGATCAGAGATCAGCAGAGCTTATGCCGTGGTGCGGCGTCCGTCGTCCGTCCGTCTGTCCGTCTGTCCGTCTGGCCGTCTGTCCGTCTGTCTGTCCGTAAACTTTTATTTGTAGCGACTTCACAGCTGAAACTACTGGATGGATATTCATGAAACTTTACAGAAATGTTGCCCATAAAGTCTAGTTGATCCTAGCAAAAATTCATGTTGATGTGAAATCCAAGATGGCCGCCAAAGCTAAAAATAGAGTTTTAAAATACAAGATTGTAGCGACTTCTTCTTGAAAACTATAAGTGATATTGATATGGGACTTTTTCTAAAATGATCAGCATGACATGATGTTGATCCTAGTCAAAAATCATTTTGATTCAACGTTAAACATGGCTGCCAGCGGCCATCTTTGTTTACATAGAGTTATATAGTAAAAACTTGTAGCGACTTCTTCTCTGAAACTACTTGGCGGATTGTCATGAAACTTTACAGGAATGTTGCTCTTGATGTCTTATTGATCCTAGAAAAATTTCAGGTCGGCCGGAAATTCAAGATGGCCGTCACAGCTAAAAATAGATTTTTAAAAAATAAGTTTGTAGCGACTACTTCTTGAAAACTATAAGTGATATTGATATGGGACTTTTTCTAAAATGATCAGCATTACATGATGTTGATCCTAGTCAAAAATCGTTTTGATTCAACGTTAAACATGGCTGCCAGCGGCCATCTTTGTTTACATAGAGTTATGTAGTAAAAACTTGTAGTGACTACTCCTCTGAAACTACTTGGCGGATGGTCATGAAACTTTACAGGAATGTTGCTCTTGATGTCTAATTGATCCTATCAAAATTTCAGGTCGGCCCGAAATTCAAGATGGCCGTCACAGCTAAAAATAGATTTTTAAAAAATAAGTTTGTAGCGACTACTTCTTGAAAACTATAAGTGATATTGATATGGGACTTTTTCTAAAATGATCAGCATGACATGGTGTAGATCCTTGTGGAAAATTATTTTGATTCGATGTTAAACATGGCTGCCAGTGGCCATCTTTGGTTACATAGAGTTATATAGTAAAAACTTGTAGCGACTACTCCTCTGAAACTACTTGACGGATGTTCATGAAACTTCACAGGAATGTTGCTCTTGATGTCTAGTTGATCCTAGAAAAATTTCAGGTCGGCCGGAAATTCAAGATGGCCGCCAAGGCTAAAAATAGATTTAAAATAAATAAGTTTGTAGCGACTACTTCTTCAAAACAATAAGAGATATTGATATGGGACTTTTTCTAAAATGATCAGTATGACATGATGTTGGTCCTTGTCGAAAATCGTTTTGATTTGACCTTAAACATGGCTGCTTTGTTTACATAGAGTTATATAATGAAAACTTGTAGCGACTACTTCTTTGAAACTACCCGACGGATTTTCATGAAACTTCACAGGAATGTTGCTCTTAATGTCTTATTGATCTTAGCAAAATTTCAGGTCGGCCGGAAATTCAAGATGGCCGCCACGGTTAAAAATAGATTTTCAAAAAACAAGTCTGTAGCGACTACTTCCTGAAATCAAAATCAATCAGTAGAGCTTCAAGGTCATTGACCTCTTGTTTTTATTATTGTTTCCTGTTTGGATGCGTTTTTTCTTTTGTTTATTTTTTTAAAGTTTGTATTTTGCATGTATATAGGGAAAACTTAAAAATCTTCTTCTCTGAAATTACAAAAGCCAGAGGTTTAATGTTTTGCGTTTGCTATAGACTTATGGTCCTCTACCAAGTTTGTTCAAATGGTGACCCTTGGGTCACATTTGGCCCCACCACAGGGGTCAAATGTTTTATATAGACTTGTATAAGGCCTTAAAAAAAAAATATGTGTGTTTCCGGTTTCCCGACCGACCCTACTTTTTCACCGCCGACCCTAAATATTTTTAGCGAGATGAAAAAAAATAATTAAAAAAAAAAAAAAAAAAAAGAAAAAAAAGAGATTACAATCAAACAACAAATATTTTTATTCAAATGATAATTTTATTAGCATCAATTTAACATGAATTCATATTTTAAACTTAACAAGTGTCAAACAGTTTGTATCCTGATGAGACACAGAGTTGTTAAGCATCTAATCTGGATCCAAACTGTTTGCAAAGGTTATCAAGAAGTTGCCTTAGTACAAAAATGGCACAATATATGCGAACAATATATTTATATAAAAAAATATCTAAAAAAACAACTTCTTCCTACCTACCTACCCTAACTTTTTGACAGGGTGAAACCAGAAACACACATATTTTTTTTTTAGGCCTAAGGAAATACTTAAAAAAATATTCTTCTGAAACTACAAGAACCACAGGTTTAATATTTTGCATTTACTATAAGCTTATGGTCCTCTACCAATGGTGATCCTGGAGTCACATGTTTTACATAGACTTATATATGGATAATCTTCAAAAAATCGTCTTCTCAGTAATACAATATTGACCAAACTTCACATGGATGATCCTTAGATGAATGTTTTTCAAATTTGTTAAAATAAGTTAATGGCGTCCAAGATGGCCACCATAGAAAAATCTTTCAATTACTTCTTGTACACTGGGAAGCTAGAGCTGTCACCTGTGGGTTCAAATCCCACTGGAGGTATTTATTTTCTTTTTTTTTTCTTTTGTTTATTTTTCTAAAGTTTGTATGTAAAGATTTTGCATGTTTTACGTAGACTTATATAGGGAAAGCTTAAAAAATCTTCTTTTAAATTGTTAGCATGGAGTTGTGGGTTTAAATTTCGATTGAGGGTGTTGTTGTGTTTTGCACGTGTAAAAAGGTATTGAAAGGAATTTAATGATGAAACCCCATGATATGAGCTGCTTTAGCTTGTAGAGCATCCACAGGCCCTCTTGTTATTATTATTAATGATCGCTAACCCCTGGTCTATCAAGTTTGCTCATTTGAAGTCCCTGGGGTCAAAGATGGCTGCAACCCCTGGGAGCAAAGTTTATATGTAGATATTTTGTATGTTTTTACATAGACTTACATAAGGAAAGACTTAAAAACATCTTTAATCAGCATTTGCGAGAGGACAATTTTTTCATCATTGCAACGATCCTCAGGTGATCGATTTAGGGCCATCTTGGCCCTCTTGTTTTCCAGAATCGCCCAGTAACGCCGGAGTTGTTGCCCTTTAAGTGATAAAAATTGCTTAGTTCTGTCCGTCCACAGCCATTTATCTTCATAACCACTTGTTTGATTTTCATTTATACGCTTGGCAGTAATGTTTATCCTGATAGTGGGATGAGACACAGCTATTTTTTTCCAGAATCGCCCCAGTAACGCCGGAGTTGTTGCCCTTTAATTGATAAAAATTGCTTAGTTCTGTCCGTCCACAGCCATTTATCTTGATAACCCCTTGTTTGATTTTCATTTATACACTTGGTAATGATGTTTATCCTGATAATGGGATGAGACACAGCTATTTTTTTTTCAGAATCGGCCCAGTAACGCTGGAGTTGTTGCCCTTTAATTGATAAAAATTGCTTAGTTCTGTCCGTCCACAGCCATTTATCTTGATAACCGCTTGTTTGATTTTCATTGAACTTGATTATGATGTTTATCCTACTAATGGGATGTGATGCGGCAAATTTATTTTGGAATCGTCCTAGTAAAGCTGGAGTTATTGCCCTTAAATTGATAAATGTCCCCTTGAATTATTCAGGTTGTGGGTTCAAATCTCACTGGAGGCATATATCTTTTTTTTAGCAGTGAGCTATTGCGACCACTGTCGTCGTCCGTTAGCTCTTGCTTAAACAACTTCTCCTTGGACAATTTTGACCAAATTTCACTTGGATAATACTGAGGTCAAATTATTCCAAAATTTTACAAATTAGGTCAATGCGACATCCAAGATGGCCGCCATTACCATATATGGTCAAAACCTTAAAAAATATTCTTCTCAAGAACCGCTCAACAGATTCTGAAAGTTTTGTTTATAAATGATCGCCAACTCCTTGACTACAAAAGTTGTACAACTGAATTTCCTAGGATCAAAAGTGGCTGTGTCCCGGGGTTCCAAAGTTTGTACACGGAGATTTTACATGTTTTAAATAGACTTGTATAGGGCATTTGTAAACGATATCTCCTCAGAAACCGCTTGACCAATTTTGACCAAATTTCACGTGGACGATTCTGAGGTCAATGTCTTCCAAAATTATACAAATTAGGTTTATGCGACATCCAAGATAGCTGCCATTACCATATATGGTCAGAACCTTAACAAAGCTTATTCTCAGGAACCGCTGAATAGATTTTGACAGTTTTTGTTTATAAATGATCGCTAACTCCCAGACTACAAAAGTACAAACGAAGTTCCTAGGGTCAAAAGTGGCTGTGCCACAGGGTTCCAAAGTTTGTATATATGGAGATTTTACTTGTTTAACATAGATTTATATAGGGAATTTAAAAAAACCTTCTTCTCTAAAAGCACAAGATGTATGTAGCATTAGCTTATGGTCCTCTACCAAGTTTGTTCAAATGGTGACCCTGGGGTCAAATCTTGCCCCACCCTGGGATCATAGTTTTACCAAGAATAGTATAGGAAAATTCTTATTCTCCAAAACGTAAACCGGGCGGTCCCGTGTAGCGGTCTATCCTCCGAGCACGTTAAAGAACCACAGGAATCTATTCGATAATAAGAGAAGGGCAGGTTCCCGGATTCCTATGTATCCTTCCCCTCCCTCTGGGGCGGCTCTAAATAACCTATACTGTGTTGATGAGCCGTTAAACAAGATTCAATTCAAATGGTGACTGGGGTCAAATCTTGCCCCGCTCTGGGGGTCTCAGTTTTACATAGAATTATATATATGAAAATCTTTTTAAAAAGCTTATTCTCAAAAACTGCTTTGTCACTTTTGACTTAACGTCTCACACCACAATTAATTTTCTATAGGGTCCCATTGTAAGGTTTGTGTTAATGGCATAGAGATAAAAAAGATTTTGAAGCACAATTTTAGGCTTAAATTCTTCCTTGATCCAATATCTGCAATTAAAAACGCAATTAACAAAGATTTACCAGATTGAACTTTTTTTAATTTCTTGCTTGTGTGACACCTATCAAAATTCAGCGTAATAATATGACAAAAATACAACGTGGTGATTCGACCCATGATGTCTAAAATGAGACAGAATTAGCTAGAAAGCTGATATCAACATGAAATTTTCTGTGATCTCTTCCTAAAATGCTGTAGATTAAGCATCTGGTAAAGATAAATCCATGTTGCAATGTAAAGTCCTGTAGGCATACAGGAAGTAAATCACTGTGGTATTCATGCCTGGTGTAGTCGAAAGGAGTTCCCAAATATATAATCCCTAACTTTTTTTGTGATAAAAGGCATTTTTGAGTATGTAAGGCCTGTTTTTCTGGCTGAAATGACTTTATTGACTTGTTTGTGATAGCTAAAAACCATTTGCATGGTTGTATGATGATTTTATTTGTCAACTTGACAGTTTGCATGGTTGTATGATGATTTTATTTGTCAACTTGACAGTTTTGAAAGTGAAAGTAGAAACACATTTAAGAGGGTGCCGAATGAACGCAGTTTGTTCACGGTATTCAACCAAAGATCAGAATTTTATTTTTCTTATATGCCACATGATCCCTACTATTCTCAGCAGTTTTCTAGAGAGGGCAGGTCTCATGACTAAGAACATGTAAGTGAATCTTAGTTTGAACTTCATTTTGAAAAATGGATAACTAAAAGCTTGCTCAATATTGCATTGGACTCAATGGGATTTTGATTTACTTCTGAACACCTGTAATAAAGTAAGAAAATGGAAACTATGTTTTTAGTCTACCCTCCATCATCTGTAGGGCACGAGTACTCAAGGGAGATAATAGTGTCGTGAGTCCTGTCAGACGGATAATCCTAAGGTCAATGATTTTCAAATTTGTTAAAATTAAGGCAACCCCACATTCAACATATGGTCACGGTTAAAGGGTGGTTGGGGAGAGGGTAAACAACATCTCAGAAACTGCATGGCCAATTTTGACCAAATTTCATGTGGATGATTCCGAGGTCAATGCCTTTCAAATTATACAAATTAGATCAATGCATTATCCAAGATGGCCGCCATTGACCATATATGGTCAGAACCTTAAAAAATATTTTTCTTATGAACTACTGTATAGAGTTTGACAGTTTTTAGCTCGACTATTTCGAAAGAAATAAGAGAGCTTATGTAATCACCCCGGGGTTCCTGTAACCGATGACCTCCCATGGAACCCAAATTCTGATAGCCCTTAAAATGTGTCTATTTCACATCAAATTTTGCTGTGTAAGCTGTGTTTACAGGTCTATATCTCTTACATTTCGTGTCCTAGCTCAACTAAATTTGGGAATTGGTTTTGTTATAGTTTGTTGTAAAAGGGTTGCGTAAGTAATTTTGTCTTCTCTGCAAATTATGGGCTCCCATGGAACCCAAATTGTGATGGCCCATAACATGTGCAAAGAAGGCAGACCTAGGTTTGCATGCATGTAACCTGTTGTATATATATCTATAAATTTGGTTTGTGATTTTGTATAGCATCATGCATTTTATTCATACTTCACCCCATATTGGGACATGGGCTCTCTAGCCCCTCCCTACCTTCTCCCCAGCCTCCACCATGTCTTTTTTTTTTTTTAGATATTCCCCCTCTCCTGATCCTTAAATGAATGCTCGTTAGATTTGTTAAAATTAGGTCAGCGCGACATCGAAGATTGCCGCCATTACCATATATGGACGAAACCTTAAAAAAAAATTCTTCTCAAGAACCGCTGGACAGATTTCAACAGTTTTTCTTTTAAAATGATCGCCAACGCCTAGCTAGACTATCAAATTTGTTCAAATGAAGTCCCCGGTGGGTCAAAAATGGCCGGGGGCCCAAAGTTTGTATATTGAGATTTTTGCAATGTTTTTCATATAGACATATATAGGGGGAAAAAAATCTTTTCTGGAACCACCACTAGGCACAGAGGTCTCATGTGTTACATGTAGCATCAGCTTATGGTCCTCTACTAAGTTTGTTCAAATGGTGACCCTGGGGCAGTGTATTAGGCAGAAATCCAAGAACTGGGTGTGCAAATATACAAACAGGTAGGGTGTGCAAATAATTTGCGAACCACGCCGTTACGCGCCAATTCGCCCCGCCAAGTGGGTGTCTCGGGGGTAATTTTTTTTTTTTACAGATAAAGCTGATAAAGGTGCATTTTAGATCATCTTTCTTCTATAAATCATGCAGTGATTTTTTTTACCTCTGCGTCCTGCGTCCAGGACGCACAAATATTTCCGTAGACGCAAATTGTCAGAACATGTGCGTTCTCGGGGACGCACATAAATTTGCAAGTAAAGAGTTCCGTAATTCATATTTCCCCTGTAAGAATTCAATCCGTCGCTTTTTTCTCCGCGTCTACTCCGCCATATTTTCCCCTGTAAGAATTCAATCCGTCGCTTTTTTTCTCCGCGGGTCTACCGCCTATATTTGACTATTCGATGAGGGTTAAGAGTTTAACCTCGCCACCGTTCCGCGTAATTTGGTAACGTCGATTATTATTGGATAATGCGTCATACGATTAGCCAATGGAATCGGCAGTGAGGTAAAACACGAAACGGTGCGGCAGTAAACATTCCACGAGTTGGCGATGCATCGTCTGCAAAATGGGGCCAAAGAGAAAACGTAAACAATGACTCAAAGCAGCAAACACTCTCGAGTTTCATTCAAAAGGCCTGTACATCCTCCAATAATGACGCTCAAACAGCCAGTATATATCTACGGTAATCTGAACCACCTACCAAAATCCCGCAAATACAACAGTTGTTGGGAGAAATTGTTCAGTTGGGCCCTCGGGTATGACGATACCAACATAACCTGGGACTCACTCCTTTAGTTTTGGACTCTTAGATTTTTGGCCCAGCTAGTCCTAGGACTCGTACAAGTGAAATTGTAAAAAAATCACTGTAAATGTATACAAAACATAAAAAATATTGAGAAAAGTAAGAGTTTAAGTAAGTCACAAAACTTACTGAAAACAATAGTCTTTCTCTGGAACCTGCAAGGAGGCAGAGGTTTAATATGTTTGCATGTGCTATATAGCGTATGGTCCTCTACCAAGTTTGTTCAAATGGTGACGTCTGGTGTCAAACTTGGACGCGCCCCGGGAGGTCACAGTTTTATATAGACTTATATAATTATATAGGAAAAAAAACAATCTTCTCTGAAACTGCAAGGAGCCAGAGGTTTAATATTTTGCATTTACTATAAGATTATGGTCCTCTACCAAGGTTTGTTCAAATGGTGACCTTGGGGTAAAATTTGACCCCACTCAGTGGGTTACAGTTTTTACATAGACTTATATAGGAAACCCATTAAAGTCTTCTTCTCTGGAACTACAAGAGCCAGAGGTTTAATATTTTGCATTCACTATACTCTTATGGTCCTTTACCAAGTTTGTTCAAATTGTGACCCTGGGTTCACATTTGGCCCCCGCCACAGGGGTCACCTTTTACATAGACTTGTATAGGGAAAAACTTAAAAAATCTTCTTCTCTGAAACCACAAAGCACACAGCTCTCATATATTACATGTAGCCCTGGGGTCACATTTGGCTCTGCCCAAGGTGTTACTCTCTAGCACCTTCATTTTGTATTTGATCTTTACCAAACTTTGTCAGTGTCTTAAACTGTCTACATCAATGATGTACAAACAGAGCCCACATTTCTTGAACAATTCTTAACCAAACTTGCACAGATTGTATATGACCATAAGATTTCGAAAAAAGTTTGATAATGTGCCAGTACTCAGGTGATCGCTTTAGGGTCATCTTGGCCCTCTTGTTAATTTCTTTTTTACATATTTCTGTGTTGTTTTGGTCAATTCTTACACATATAGCTATGTTGACACACCAGCCCTCCC
>JAWPHD010010878.1:0-89067 GCA_037043455.1 Cyrtodaria siliqua | reverse complement strand
TTACCGTTACCATACGTTACGAAAAACTTTTCCTAAGCTTTATTATCGTAACACTGAACTGCTCGACAAATATAATAGAAATCTTTAAACACTTCTGCGACAAGGTTTGTCACAACCCGTCTTTTATGGAGATGTGATTTACAAACTTAAACTTAACGATTATCGGTCGTGATAATTTTCATGAACTATTTGTTAAAATTATTAGAAAATTTATAAACAGAGGTTACGACCGAAGAATTCTGTGACGCACTACATGCTTAGTTGTAGACTATTCTACAGTTTGCAATTATGCTTTCCTCTTTGATTGTGCAACGACTGGAAGGGCGGATATGAAAACGTGTTCCTAAATCCTTTAAGGCGGGAATCGTTTGATGAATGTCATTCACTCCGTTTTGTCGTGCCCTAAACGGGTTTCCCATTGATGTTCTGACTTCAGACAAGCCATGGAGTACATAATTTTATGAGATTATCTTCTTAGTTTTTATCTTTTTCTGATATATTATATACATAAACATTTCTGTGTGTTTTCTTATAACACCTATCTAAGCTTTCTCAAATGTAAGGGGTTAACTACCGGGGATTTTTTTTATTTACACTGTCCTGTTGTTTAGGGGTGATGACAGGGTAAGAATGAGGTTTGGTGCACCCTTGAATCGGTTTAAACTCCCGGTGGTCCCTTTTGGCACTGACCGTTCCAAGACGGTACCCCTGTTGTCAACCCTTATATGTTTGTGATGTGATTTTTTACTGAATGTGTTTGTGATATACTTTTTTGAATCACCTTTGCGTTGTAATACGTGTTGGAGTTACTGTATTCTGTAAATGCTACTCTTTCTGTTGGACTTATAACCTTTTCTTTGACAATAGGTCTACCGCATTGGAACGGTATGTCGCAAAGAAAGGCCGCTGGGGGTTTAAACCAGTTCTAGAGTGAACCAAACTTCTCTCTTAACCTAGTATCATCCCAATTAACGGGACAGTGTAAATTAAGATATCCCCGCCAGGTTATAATCTCTAACAAACAAGGCAACATTAATAGGCAATATAAATAAAACAAATAAATGATCATTTATATATAATATAAAGATAAAAGAAAAAGAAAGCCACAAAGTATGCACTCAATGACTTGGCAGAATCCAGAGCAACAAGAGAAAAACCGTTAAAGGTACGACAAGACATAATTGAATTGAATGTTGTTTAACGGCCCATCAACACAGTATAGGTTATTTAGAGCCGCCCCAGAGAGAAGTGAAGGATACATAGGAATTCCGGGAACCGTGCCCTACTCTTATTATCGAATAGATTCCTATGGTTCTTTAACGTGCTCGGAGGATAGGCCGATACACTGGACCGCCCGGTTTACTTCCTCATCCGACGGACGAGGCTAAGGGAAAGTGTCTTGCCCAAGAACACACCGACGAAACTCAGTGGCACTACGGAGGATTGAATCCGGGGCCCCCGGTTACCAAAAGCTACCGTCCTCTAATGATTTAGGCAGACGTCATCATAGGGTCCACAGTCTGTCCGGTCATGGTACAATCAACGAGGACAGCATAGTGGCGAACTGTAAATGGGTCAACCACTAAACATGCAGTACGTTGCAAAATGGTAACTCATAACCTCTTTTGATACACTTGTTAACAACTTTAATAAAGATTGTATGAAAATAATTATGCCCAAGGACCTTACGAAGGATCTTTTGATCTTCTACCATAGAAGTCACGCTGTGATAGTCCTTGTCGCAGAAGAGTTCTTAAATTATTTTGATATATTAAAAATCTATCGGGCTTACGATAATACAATTTTGCAAAGGGTTTTTCGAGGTGTATGGTAAGGCCACATAAAAAAATATGTGTGGTTCAGGTAACCCGACCGACCGTATTTTAAGGGTCCGACCCTAAAAAAAATTATGCAAAAAATAAAATAATAATAATTAGAAAAAAAAAAAAAAAAAAAATAAATAAATAAAAGTTTTGTTGATATTAAATGAAAAAAATCGACCTCAAGGTATAGTAATTTAACATATTAATTCATTATCAGAATTGAATTCATTATTGGGAGGGTGTGTGGAGTGGGGTGGATGCGTTACCTACCTACCCTATTTTTTTGCCAGTGTTACCTGAACCACACATATTATTTTGTTTGGCCTAACGGTAGTAGCCCTGCTAGAGTAGCTTTTTAGTTATACAAATATACCTCGTCGTCAGTAGGTTGCACATGTTGTTAAATTTGGTTGTTGTTGGCGGGATAGCTACTTTAAAACTAAGATACGTAGTTACTTTATTGTTATAAAGGTAGGTATTCGTTGCTGGATGCAAATTAGCGTCAACGTGTGCTATTCTTATTTCTCTTATTTCGTGTTAAAATATATCATATATCACATATACGTATTGCAACTACTTTATGGTTAACGTGAAGGCGGAAGTAAAGTTTGTTATAGGTTGATATAATGGCATTGAAATGAGTGGGCACAATATTTAGTAGTTATTATGCGTAACGGTTGTATAAACACATTTGCGGGTTTAAACGACACATGAGTATATAGAGAATAATAACTAGAAAAGTAATACAAACTCAGAGTAAAAAAGAAGTGGGATCTTCTTGTAAATAACTCGATATAACCTTGCATGATAAGTGTTGCGTTAAAGAACGATACTTCGATTGATTTGTGGATGTGTTTACAGGATTAGTGATTAACGATGGCGAAACAGGTAAACGTCGAATACGTTGTTAATATGTACATTTGTTTGAATGGTGTTTTATGTCATGTTTTTCACATGTTAGGCCATTAGGTCGACGGAGATTTTTGTGATAGCGTAACAATTACTGATTTCCCGATAAAAGACGTTTTGAAATAGTTCGGTTTTCAATTTACATTTTTAGCTCTACTGGCTAAAGGCCAGCAGAGCTAATAGGATGACGTTTTGTCCGTCGTCCATCCGTTAACTTTTGCCTTGTGACCACTCTAGCCCCTTTATTTTCCATGCGATCTTAACCAAACTTGGCCAAAGTCTTTATATCAATGAGAGCTCGGATGAGATTGAAAACCAGCCAGATCGAATTAGTAACACCAGAGTTATTGATCTTGAATTAACGAAAAATGCTGTATTTTGCCTTGTGAACACTTTAGCCCCTTCATTTTTCAGGCGATCTTTACCAAACGTGCAATGAAAAGCTTGGACAAGATCGAAAACCAGCCAGATCGGATCAGTAAACTAGAGCTTTGGCCCTTGATTTTTTCTGAAAAATACCATTTTCTGCCCTGTGAACACTCTAATAGTGAAAGTGGTAGTGAAATATGCTAGCTACCGCTCACGCCCTCTAGCCCCGGGTTGAGCAGAACTCAATATTCATAAAATCAACAGCACAACATTTTAACCATCCACTTCATTTATTATTTGATCTTTACTAAACTTGCATAGATTGTTAATACCAATGAAAGCTCAGCAAAGTTTGAATCCCAGCGAGATCAAATTATTAACACCAGAGTTATGGCCCTTGTTTTGCTGAAAATTGCCGTTTTCTGCATTGTGACCACTCTAGCACATTCCTTCATTATTTGATCTTTACCAAACTTGCACAGATTGTTAATATCAACAAAAGCTCAGCAAAGTTTGAATCCCAGCGAGATCAAATTGTGTCTCGTTAAGACGATAGGGCCTTCATTTGGCCGGATTTCAACGGAAGTTTGCAGGGATGTTCAGTATCAAGCCCAGTTGTGCATATCGTCACCGTGTTCCGGTTGAATGATTATGGCAGAGTTATGGCATTTAAAGGTTTTAGTATAAAAACTCTGTCCCGAATCCCTGGCCGAATTTCAATGAAACTTTGCAGGGATGATCAGTGCCAAGCCTATCACATCATCACCGTGTTCCGGCTGTATGATTTTGGCGGAGTTATGGCCCTTTATAGGTTTTGATACACAAACATTTTCTGGACTAGTTCTCCTGAACCCCCTCTCCGGGTTTCAGCGAAACTTTTTAGGGGTGATCAGTATCAGTGCATATCATCGTCGTGTTACTGTTGAATGATTTTTGGCGGAATAATGGCACTTTAAAGGTTTTAGTACACAAACTTTATCTGGACTAGTTCTACTGAACACCTGGCCGGATGATCAGTACCAAGAGTAGTTGCACATATCATCGCCGTGTTCCGGTTGAATGTTTTTTGACAGAGTTATGAAACAAACTTTATCCAGACTAGTTTTCCTGACCCCCTTGCTGGATTTCAGTGAAACTTGGCAGGAATGATCAGTATCAAGCCTAGTTGAGCATATCGATGTCGACTTGTATTCAGTTTAGCTACAAGCTTGCACATTGTAACTTATTATAGGGGTTATGTTATATGACTTTATTCTTTATTCAAATGAAGGTCGGTTTACTCATTCCAACAGTGACCATTCCGACCGTTTCCTTCTAATATATTGGATGAACTACATATATTTTCGTTCGTTATGGTTACGAAGACTTGCCAACTCATGTGATAAATTGAAGTATTTGCCTGAGTTGGTAACGTCTACACTAATATACATTCAACTTAAATTCAGTTAATTAAATTCGGTTGTTTTAGAACATGTTAAAACGCATATTTGTTCGAATTCTCCATATTGTTATCGCATCGGGTTCAACTTCTCAAATATTCGAGAATTGCGATTATTGATTATTCAGTGTGTAATGTGTGATCACATGATGCGATTTATCTAAAGGCAGTGTATTCACTGGAAAAAACACGTTATAAACAAATTACTCCTTTATATATAAAATACAAAACCAGGATCCATTTTATGAACCAGGAACAACATTTAAGCAACTTTTAACGTAAACATGTACAAAATTAAGGAAAATTAAGGCAAAATTGTACAAATTAATGTTTGTAAGTAATTCGCTTAAGCATTACTTCCTGGTTGTGCTATTTATATTTTTTAACAAAACTGAACATTGTAAAAACTTCAGCTTTTGAAGTTAAAACATATATGTTTAAAAAAATAGATAACTATCACAAATGAATAGCGTCTTCAGTTGTGGTCTCTGAATGCATAATGTACGGTATATTTGATTTGCAAACTGATGCATCTAAAAGAAAACGACGTGTAATTTACAAAATAAAATACATTTTCAAGCAAAAGAAGTAACAATCGCGATTATTAGGAAGGCACAAACTTGACTAACACATACGAAAATATTATCATTTATCCAAATAGCGGGCTGAGGGCAACACATACATATATCATGCCAGCCCTTAACATATTTCACAAAAGAGGGCATGACCCAAAAGCCTGATGCCTTTAAAGAAGCCCCAATGCTCAAAAGCCTGATACCCTTAAAGAAGCCCCAATATGTTTAAACAAAAGAGGGCATGGCCCAACAACCTTATACTCGCAGGGAAGCTCCAAAAGGCTTAAATAAAATGTTTATTCAAAACTCTAATTCTAAAAAAATTCTTCATTTAATCGCTTAAAATTTATTTCTTTTCTAAAGTCTACAATAATGTGCACGACCAAACTAGGCCTGATGCACCAACAATAATCCCTAAACGGCTTAATATTTTATGCTGTAATCCCGACCCTGAGGAACAGTGGTCAGTATTGCATTGAAATTTACTAATTATAAAATTGTTAATTGTCATCAAATTTTATTTCACGGAATTGAACGATTCGCTGACGGCCATATGGCAGCGATCAAAATGAAATTTGGATAATGCCACCGCCAAAAGAAGCCTGTTATTATTAACATTTTAAGAAAGGAAATACGCAAGGTTAGATCTGTTACGGGTAAAATATAACAAGAAAGGACGTTCAAAACCAGCAACAACAATTTTAAATATATATTCAAAAAAATTATGCAAATAGTACAAGAAATATTTACTTACAGTATACACATAAATTAGATGCAGTATAATATTAATATCCGATTTAAGAATAAATAAAGTCCAGGTAATATTGGCTAGTGTCCCTTTAATCTAAAGTGTTACTGAACCACATATTGAACAATTATCAACCCTAAAGATTGTATTTATACTGTATTTATACTGTCATAAAACATCATAGAATCTTTAAGATAAGCATGTTATTTAAATAACCTTGAATGACAGAAGCATAATAAACATCATATGATGTAAACAAGGCTTATTTATCCATCCAGAAACATCTATATATTAATAATTTTAAATGAATGGCCTTGGATGACACTATATACATATTGCATCCCAGTGAGGGTGACAGTGGATATTGTCAACCTGAGGAAAATAATATCAACCGAGGCGAAGACAAGGTTGACATTATTTGTCCGAAGGTTGACAATATCCATTGTCACCCTCACTGGGATGCAATATTTATTTTATTATACCGAACAAATTTTTTGATTAAAAATTTAAATATACGAGGAGGAAAAATCGCAATATATATATATATATATATTTTATTTATTTTTTAAATTTATATTTTTATACCAGTTTTGATTTAAAGTAACAAATCTGCTCGCCACATTTTTTTATTGTCGTTTGGTAAACCAAGCGTCTTACGATTGACATGACTTCAACTGTATTTTAATAAGCGATCACAGATTTCCATATTTATTGGATAAACCCAAAACCTATTTTTATACTTCCCGTGACGTCACAATCGTGTAACAGTAAAAATTGTTTACCGGTGAACAGTAAAAATTGCTTCACGCTAATGCTATGGGCAATTTATACAGGAGTGTAAACGTGAGGTATAATTATAATAAAATAACATGTAAACATCATTATTATAAACACGTATAGGTAACACGAGCTTCCAGAAAAAGAAGATTTAACTGCTCCTCAACACCTGAGTTACGTTAATATTAAAAGTTGCTGCCAAAGAAGGGGAGAATCTATTGAAATGTTAGTTTAGTACTTTAGAAACATGGTCATGGTCTATTTGAAACATGGTCTGGTTTTGTTATGTTTGATGATTTAAACCTGGTTTAAACCCTCAGCGGACGTTTTGCCACTGACCGCTCCAAGGTGGCAGACTTATTGTCAATGCTTTCCTGTTTATGATGTCACATATCTTGCTTTGTATTTATCATTGTAAGTGTTGTTTATTTCGTTGACTGTTTATGGTCAGCTCGGTGCCTTGAATGCTACATTTCTTGTTCTACTTTTACAACCACTTCTCAAAATGATGGTATCCTTTGTTCCATTATATTGTTTATAACATAGTTGATATAGCTACCTTCATACACATCGAGCAACTTACAACCTATTCTCAGTTTAGAGGAAAATATACAGAGGACAATGTAGCCTGGCGCTGGAACAAATACGTTAAAACAAGACAACATTTTAAGTGAATAATGATAAATTAATAATTAAGACATGTTTATGTGATTCTTTTCATGGGAATAAATGATGCTCACTCAACAAAGAATCTGAAACAATAATTCATGTGGTGTCTCTTCTTCCCTGGCTTATAATTCAATTTACTAAACTTGATTGATTGAGGTGTGCGAAGTTGAGTGCTGTTATGCTCACAGTTTCAGAGGTATCAACTAATTGTTATAAAACAAACCTGATGTAGGAGTAAAAACAATACACCAATACGACCTAGTATTCTGAACTAAATTTCAATTACACTGTTATTTTTCATCTTTTAGAAACATAACTTATGTTAGTACTTGTATATGAAAGATAACATATAGAAATATCTTATTAGCTCAACTCCAATATTTGCGCATTGGGTTGTGGGTCGGAGGTAAATGGGGTCAAACATGTTATGTGTTTTCTTTTTAATTACGTCTCAAATGAAAAGCGTGGCGATTTGCGATTGTACGCCATTGAATTGGCTCTAGTTATATTGTTTTTGAAAATATTGTATTTCCAGGTTGCAAGTGTTATATGTGGTGCTTTCCTGCTGTCAGTAACACACTTGGCCACAGAAGGTATGTAATCCCATCCATCTCTACCTGATCGTTTACCATCTTCCGTGTGTGGCCTAATAAGAGAGTGGTTTGTTATCAATTACGACGTTATAAAAGAACTGAATGAAACCTCTATTATTGTGTTACAAATATTATTGTGTTAACAATTCAAAAATAAAAAAATCCTTGATTAATCCTTTATAACGGTGTTATCAATTCAAACTAAAAAAAACTATTTAAGCCTTTTTTAGGCTGAAATGAAGAAGTACATTGTTTCAAAATCAGTAAGCCCGATTTTACATACATGTAATATCAAACAACAGATGCAAATATAAACACAGTTATACTGTTTACTTCTTTTTATTGAATCAAAAACATTGCGACACACATGAACATGTCAGAATTTCCATTTGAAATTTTACGAAGAAGTTGGTTAAACATACATAAATATATCAATGTTATGGTTGATGTAAGAAATATAATCATATCCGTGTCATGAACATAGAAGCATATAAACATGCATTTAAGACACAATCGCACATTCTCTATTTGCATGTTGAAACGCGACTATTAGGATGTGTAAGCATGTTTCATACCTTAGACATTGAATAAGTTGTCTACATCTACAAACTAATATTTTAGCAATCTTATTTTCCGATTGAATCATTGTTCAGTTCAGGTAGCGTAATTTTGTCCACAGTAGTATAGAAACTGTGGGTTCTGGCACAGTTTTCCCTCGCGGGGAATGAGAACAACTAGTGAAATATGCTAGGGGGGTACTCAGGCGAAACTCTCATTCACACCACCAAGATCTAAATGTAAACCACGCCTAAGTCAACACCAACATATTTCAGCAGCTTTCTCAAGCAACCCCGCTCAGGGAACCTCACCAGAACCCCCAGTTTCTATACTACTAATCAATCCGGTTTGTCATTTTAATAGCATAACATTTGCAACTCATTAGGAGAGCGCAGTAATTTTATTTTATGTCTACTTTCGTCGAATCTACTTTCGGCGAAGTTTTTCAATAGCATTTGCAACTCGTTAAGCAAAGTCAGACGGAACCGGGCAGTAGTCCTCATCATCGCTCTGCATATCATTTTACTTGTATGCTAGCGTATCTTGTCCATTATCTAATATGTACCGTTTATCATCATAAGCTGATAAACTTTTTTTATTTATTGCATAGCTACTTATGTTATGCTTTTGTGATCTAATAACTTTCATCTCATGATGGGCTTCTGTTGCTGTTAACAAAATCTTTTTGTAATCATCATGTGCTATCTGTTTTTTAACAACACACTTTTTAACACCCTTGCATTTCTTTGCGTTAACCTCGTTATCCAGCACATACGAGTATAGTTTACTTCGCAACCCAACAAATTCAGCAATGGGTATTCCGCACGTTTCATCTTTCATCTTGCCAATAACTTTTTTATTATCATTAAAATGAAACTGACTTTTTAGATCATAATCGCAATTATCAAACAGTTCTTTATCCTTGTAAAAGTCCGCGTACACATCTTTTGTTTTTATTTCATAACACAAGGAATCCGTATCAGTAAATAATAACTTAGCTTTTTTATCATAATTGTTTTTGATATAGTTGTAATGGAAATCATACATCAACTATTTTGACAAGTCTAAAATACACATGCCAACATAAATAGGACGATTTAAAACTAATCGTTCTTTTATTCTGTTTACAGCAAATAAATTTTCATTAAACATTTTACAAGAAATAAATGAAGGTCTTGCCGCATATTTTAAAAGGACCTCCTCGTCGTGAGTCAATTTAATATTAATTCTTTTTCTCAAGTTTTCCATAGTTTTACCAAAACCTGAATTGTTCATCAGTTTGAAGAAATCCTTTTCAAAAGCATTTTTACCAGCTGTTCTCTTAGCAGTATTAAAATCTATGTATGTCTTTAACCACTCTGATTCGTCGAACTGCAGTATTCGATGTATCTTTGTTACTTTCATCCCAAGTTTTTTGTATAATTCTAAGTTTCTAAAATGCACAACATACTTTTCTTTATTTTTCAATGTCGTAACAAGTTTATTAACATTACAATGTCCTAAATTAAACTTTTGTTTTAAATTTATGCAATAGTCTGACAACCACTCGTCTTTGATATTTAAACTTTCTGGGGCGAGAGGATAATCATTATGCGAGTCATGTAGTTTTTCGGGATACTCGATATCGCACTCAACAATGTAATTTGATTTTCCTTTTTCAAACTTATCAACCCACTTGAAGTTGCCAGTAGGTAACAGCTGACACATGGCCCACCCGTACAAGTTATTAGCATCGAGATATATTATGTACTTGCTTTCTTTTTTCTTGTCATAGTTTTTCATATATTTATTGTTAAGTTGTGAATATCTGTTTGCAATATAACTCGTACCGCCTCTTAATCCTTTTTCCACAAACAAATATTGATCAATATCAGTTATTAAATCAAGTTGGATACCAGTCATCTTGAGGCATGCATCCCAGGCTAACCCAGGACTACTGAAGTAATGGCAAGGATCTAATTTGTAATACTCAATGCACATTTTTCTAAAGTTTTCAAAAACATCTGTCAGCAGCAGCACATCAGTCTTAAGATACAGATCATTATATTCTCCCATATTTTTAATCTTAAATGTTTTCCATATTTTTTTAGCGTGTTCATAATCCGCATCTGAAATGTGCTCATCATTTAATTGAGAATAAAAGCTATCTTTACCAGGTAACTTAGTATCCTCGAAACGTTCAAAGCTGTTCATGTAATCATAAGGATAAACGCCTTTTCGTTTTAGCAAGTCTAGCTTTTTACCGCTGTATTCTTGAGATATGTATTGAAACGACGGAACGTTTTTTACTAGATTATATAATGATTGGGGCATAAACTGAAAACTATCAATAAACACTAAACTTTTTCCTAACATGAAAGCCATATACTTTTCCATGTTATTTGGTATCACATTTATGTTTTGTTTAAACTTTCCGATGTGTTGCATTATGAAGTGAGAGTCATATCCTCTCAAGTTATGAAACACAACAGGTATTTTTCTAGTCAACCTGAAATTAATATAACATATGTCATGAGCGCTTCCCCTATACTTCCCAGTTATATGACAATGGTCCCTGACTTTTCTGATGGAGTTTTTGTATGCCACTGTATAACCCGCGTCGCCTTTTTTGAGAGTTGTTGCAAAACCATTACCACAAATATGACATGATTTAGATTTTTTGAATCTAGCTTCTTCTTCCTGCGACATTACTAGATTTTTTTTAAAGTTTGCATTCATAGTTTGTTTGCACCACTTTTCTTCTTCTATCATTTTTTCCAAAAACTTGTAAACAGCATTTGGTCCTCTGTATGTCGCAACTGGTTTTGAATATTGATCATCATAACAACAAACAACCTTATACCCATAACTGCAATCAGTATGCTTTTGATATGCTTCCGTATGTGATTTTTTAGGATTGTTTGATCCTGAAGAAATACTTTCAGTTACTGCTTCAAAATCAGCATACATAACAAACGGAACCATTAGCTGTCTGTCATAGTTTTTAAACTTCACTTTTTCATTTTCGTTTGGCATTTTTATTGCTTGTTTTCCATTAAGTGAGAGACAAACAGGTTTATGTTTTTCCAGAACTCTTTCTAATGTAAAGCATTGTAGGCATGTTTTACAAAACCATTGTTTTTCATTGTGCGCTGTTTGATTATACATCAAACTGTTAAAGTTTTTTATCCATACGTAATGATTTTTTTCTTCTTTGATGATCAAAAGCATATCACATGTTTTTTTCTGCTTTATTTTTTGATATGTGCAAAGGGTATACTTGTTTATCTTCATATCCAAATATGTTAAAACAAATGTTGTTTTGTTTTTCTATTTTTGGGATTTGTTTGATAGTAACAGGAAATGTAATTCCTTTGTAATCAAGATCACCAATATGCTTTTTGTACTTTGTTATTCTTTGGGGATTTGTTTCAACAGGAAACTCACAAGCCAAATGGCACCATCTGAAGCATTCGTTATCTTTTTCATTTTTTATATTGATCAATCCTTTTTTAGGATAAGCAAGTTCTTTTGGTAAATCCAAATAAGAGCTGCCTCGTAAAGGCTTATACTTTATTCGATTTATATAATGTGCATCTACTGATTCAATTTGCCAACCACTTCCCAACTGAAGCCAATTTCAAATTCCATTGATAATTTCTTCTCGTGCTTTGTCTAATGCTTCTGATATTTGATTTTTATTTAATATTATTGCAGCCTTTGAGGTAAAGAAAGCTGTTTTGTATATAATATCAAAACTTACTTTTTTTTTAAAAGTAAGTTTTATATCAACGCTTAATTTAAATCCACCTGTTTCTCTTAGTTCTTTTTTAAGAAAGTTTACAACTTTTGATTGTGTTTTTTGTAGTTGCCAGAGCGGAACTTTTCATGACGATAACATTTACTTTAAAAACCTTGCTGTATTGTTTTGGGGATGTTTCAATTTCTCGGATACTCATTATATAATATTACATAAGATTATTTCTTTAAGCCCCTATTAATTAATTAATTAATTAATTATTTTGAAGTAAAATATTTATTCCACGGTTAGATTATATTATTTTTTATTTATCCGTACATAATAATTTTAATTCCTCGTTCAAGTAAAACATCATAGTGGGCAATAAAAGAAACTTTGTATAAAGTTGGATGGTAACTGGTTGCCTCTGAAATTTGTTTTTTGCACAAAGAACGTAGTTTGTTCATATCTCTTTTTTCTATTTTCCATGGCAGTTTTAGTTGTTTTGCCATTGTTATGATTCTTTCTGTCAAATCTTGAAAGTTTGAAAAAATTAAAAGCTCAGTATCTAATTTACTCGCATCTTCAAAATCAACCGTTTGGGCATGTGCTATTTGATCTTTTTTAAAGTTTTTGATTTTCTTTTCTACTTGTTCCATTATAATATTACATAAGATAATATTTTTTAAGCCTATATTTAAATATATGATGCTATAGTATAATATAATGAATTGCAAATATTGTGAAAGAGTTTAAGATATTATTGATCCTCCTGGGGTGTGCACAGATTGCATCTTATTTCACGCGACAAAGAAGCTTTGTAAATATTGTACCAGAGCCAAGCTGTGCTACAAGTGTACATACGCATGTGTGAATTGTAACGATACTTGTGAAGTTTTTGATAACGAGCGTGTTTGCCTTAATTGTGGTACCCACAATGGTTATAATCTTATCACAGGTTGCACTTACAACCAAAAGAAAACTATTTACCTCAGGAAGTATCATTTGGATAAATACTTGGTAGCATTTGATTTGTCTTCTAAAAATAGGCAAAGATTTGAAGATTTGTTTTACAAAATTGTAAAGATTTTGGATCAGATAGAAGACCGAAAAAGATTAATCAAATTTGAATACATTTTTCAAAAAATATTTAAAATATTAAAAATAGAAAAAGAAACAAAACTGATTAAAACAAAATCAACCAGGGACAAGTACGATAGGATATGGAAACAAGTCAAATTACGACTGAATGCCATGGCGGTTTAACTTGAATCTTTTCATATACATTTCCAAAGGTTCTGTAAAGTTATCATTCTTTTGAATCTCTAATATTTTATTGAAGGTAATCCTAATTACCTCTTTATCATTTTCTAGTCCTGTTGTTGTTTGGACATATAATAAAAGTTGCTTAAAACTCCTATGATGTGTTTTTAACAAAGTCTTTTTTTCTGCTATTCTTGTTTTACTTGCTAAAACAGCAACTATTGGAGGAACTGCGCCGACTACAGCTATGAAAACAGGAATTGCTGGAACTAATGCCAGGACAGCACCACAACCAATTATTCCACTGGTAATCTGTAACGTTGTGTTTATAATACCGCACAATTTATAACTGCGTCTGTATGCAGCTACAAGTCGCGTCAAGTGATCAATTAATTCTTCTTTGGTTTTCATGTATAATTACAGTTAGATAATAATTTAATTAAGATATTTAGAAAATAGTTGTTCGTGTTCTTTGGGTGACATTTTACCTATTTTTAACAATTCATCGATTATGCTAATACCTTTATTTATTAGCTGTGGGCTATTATTTCCTGATTCGATACTTCCGCATACCAACTCTAGATCATCCATCAAATCTTCGGGGCTATTGTAATATTCAACACAACCTCCTAAAATCTTTTTGAACTTTGAAGAAACTTTATGAATTGGTAAATCAGATAATTCTGTTAGTTTCTTAAAAACATTCTGAGACAGCTTTGAATAAGTTTTTCCATTGTTGTAACGCTTAGTTATCAAGTCTATAAAATCATCATCTACTTTCATATCTAGCACAACTGCTTCTCCTTGTTTGGCAATAAGTTTGTGATAACCAATAAGCTTAGGTTAATCAATTTGTAACATTCCATAGTGGCCATCTTTGTCAACTTTGTAGGAATTTTTATTTTGTTGCATCCCTTTGCCAGTCTTTTGTATAGTTTCGTTAGCTGCTTGAATCCGCCCAGGCAACTTTTTTATATAAGTACCCAAAGCATTTACCTCATCTACTTTTTTTATTATATTCTTCTGCAAGCGAAACCCTCTTTTTTGTGGTGCCAACAGGGTCATCGAGTAATTTTGAATATTTAGTTTGAGTCGCAATTGTTGTTGCATTTTTCCACCCCTCTTCGAGTTTTTCTTTGTCGAGGTTGCCTATTCTTGTCTATAGACCTCTCATATTGTGAGACATTTCCTTGTGTAACTCTTCAGCCCTTTCAATATATTTATCATAATCAGCATTCCCGTCAGTAATACCTGGTATTTCAGTTGGCATTGGCAAGCCATACTTATTAAGTACGTCTTTATCCATACCAGCATCTAAGTCAATATCATACACCGGTTTGGGTTCCTTAGGCCTCGCGGCAGGTTCTTCCCATTCTTCTTCTATTTCTTCATCCCCGGGATCAATTGATGTACGTTTTTGTTTTATTTTTTCATATAATTCTTCCGCGGGTTTTGACCTAGGCTCTCCTTCCGGAGTTTTTCTTAATTTTGGTTTAGATTGCATGGACTGCCTTAGTTCCTCCATGAGATCAACCGCCGGTGCTTGGTTTTTAGGATCTACAGTTTGCTTGACAACTGGTTTTTTAACACGTCGCGGCGGCGGTGGTGGCGGCGGCGGTGGTGGCGGTGGTGGTGGTGCTATAGCTCCACGATCAGGCGGGCCAAGTAATTGTGGACGTATTGCCTCAGGAAGAAGAGCCAACTGTTGACGTATTTCCGGAAAGGTAATCAAATGTTCAGCCAGCCGCCTTGTTTGCTCTGTTTTTTCGCTAGTTACAGGTTTAAATACTTCTGCATACAAATCACGACTAGCTCCTTTTTCTAGACTTTTTCGGATAACTCTATTCTCGTATTCTTTAACAAGCTCACTCGCTTTTCGCTTTTTATCTGCTAATTCTTTCCATTTTAACAAAGACATGCATAATATAAGGTTAGATTAAATTAAGATAAATTAGGATAAGTTGATATGACTTAAGATAACTTAAATCAAGTATTATGTAGTTTTTGTTTTCTTTTTAGTCGCAGGTTTAACTGCTTTCTTAAATCTAGGTTTAACTACTTTCTTAACTGCTTTCTTAACTGCAGGCTTGACTGCTTTCTTAACTGCAGGCTTGACTGCTTTTTTAACCGCAGGTTCAACTGCTTTTTTAACTGCTTTTTCAACTGCAATCTTAACTACTTTTTGCATTCCGTAATATCTTACTTGATTAGCCTTTAAACATTCTGCTTCTGTTCCAAGGCGTTTACCACGAGGCATTTGTTTTATTCCGCAATATACTTTTGACATATATAATAATACTTGGATAATATTAATATTATCTGACTATTATTATAATGCAAATTCCAAACTATGATATGAAAACAGAAAACGGTAATATTAAACAAATATGGAACTTCATGCCAGACTGTTGTTTTAGAATGTTAATTTGCGGTAATTCAGGATCTGGCAAGACAAACACACTAGTTCACATGTTGCTGAAACCTTTGGTTTACTACGACAAGATTTACTTGTTTGCTAAAAACTTAGAGCAGTCTAAGTATCAGGTCTTATCACAAAAACTTGAAAAGATAGCTAAAAAGAATAAAATCCCGGTCGAAGACATATTAGAATGTTCAAATGATGAAGTTATCCTTGTGGATACCTTAGATTCAGATAATCAGAAGATAGCTATTTTTGATGACAATATTATTAATTATTTTATCCAGGGAAGACATAAAAATTGTTGTGTAATTTACTTGTCACAATCTTATTATAAAACTCCCAAAGACATTCGTTTGAACTGTTCTCATTACATCTTCTTCGCGACTCCGGTTAATCGCGAGCTGGGTATGCTTTCCAAAGAACAAGATGTCAGCAAAGAGCAGTACAGAAAAGCGACTGATAAGCAGTACGACTTTCTGTATCTGGATCGCACTAGGAAGTTAGTAAAGCGTAACTTCAACGGTGAAATTTAATCTAATCATATTATATAATGGGACTTTTTAATGATCTTGGTGAGGAAGTTACTACTGGCAGTGTTAATATTACAAATTTTGGTATTGTGCTGTCTGAGTATGTAAAACAAAAACATCTGGTTAATTATCTTAACAAAGGCAGAAACCAGGAAAATGTTTTGAGAAGCGAGCTTAATATGGATACTAATAAAATTACCAATGTTGGCAATCCAACAAAAGCAGATGATGCAGCAACAAAGCAATTTACTGTAAGAAGAGTTGCAAAAATCATACGTGATTATAATATTGATAAAATTCCAGACATGATGAAAGATTTAACAACAGGTGTTGATGATAAACTAAGCCTGATAAAAACAAAGTTACAAACAAACCGCGAAAAAATGATTGAAATTCAAAATGGATTGAAAGATGAAATAAAACTTCGAGGTGATGCTTTGAAAGAGTTAGAAAAGAAAGAAGATGTATTGGAAGAGAGTGAAAACTACAAGAATTTAAGCGAACAAATAAGAGCTGGTGTTCAAAATATTAATACACGGATTGGGGAAATCAATACACAATAACAATGAACTTGAAACTGCTATTGCTGATGCTTCAAAACAAATGAGAACTGCTTTTACTACTGAAATAACTCAGATTAAAATATTAAATGAGCAGATAAACACCAACGCTGCTGATATCAGCAAAGAGTTTGAAGACATCAAAAAGAAAATGGTTGACGGCAAGTCGCTGGAGACTGCTCTGAACAAACTGGTTGACACTGATAAACTTGAGACTGCACTGAGCAAACTGGTTAACACTGATAAACTTGAGACTGCTATTGATGATGTTTCAAAGCAATTGAAAGCTGCCCAGGACGAAAGAAGCAAAGCTTTCGATGGTGAAATAGCTTTTCTCAAGGAGCATAATCAAAAGTCTGATAGCCGGCATACTGCAATTCTTGGTATAATTGATGTGCTGAAAGTAAAAGTAGACTATTTAAGTCGGATTCTGCTTTTTGAATATACGACAGATGCTGGGATGAGCATCATGCATGATGCTACTGGCCTAACTACCCATGTATCATATCCGACACGAAAACCACTTGAAAGAACCAAACGTGGTGAGTTTCTCGAGGCGTTTACTTCTGTAACCAATCCACTTATAAAAAGTGAAGAATATGCTACAGAATATCCCAGTGGTGGTGAACGTCCCAGCGGTGCAATAATTGTAAAGCACGGGCGCTATGTAGTTGAAGCAGACCTTATATATACAGTTATAAATACAAACATTGGTCTTGAATATTTTAATTTGTTTAATCTAAGTGCCAGTGAGTCAACTTTTCAACCAAAAATAGAAAATGGCAAACGAATACTGAAAGGAACATTTGAAGCATTTCTTCCGAAATCTCATTTTTGGGCCATCTTTGTAGATGTATTATCTCACGCTTCTCAAGTTTTCAATTTTGAAAAATCAAGTTTTAAATTGTACTACAAAGGTGATTAATTTTATCCATCCTATATTATATGGAACAAAAACTTGTATTATCATCGGAGAAAGCGTCAATAATTAATAGCTCGAACACACCGAGTAATTTTACAACTGTGTTTGACAGACCATTAATATTAGGCAGGAACAAACAGTATGGTATTGGACTCGACAACATTAATTCTATGACTTACTCATGGTATAATATTAGTGAAGATTTTAATAACAAAGTGATAAGGTACCACAATGGGACAGATTGGAAAACTATTAGTTTTGCAAACGGAAATTACAGTTATGCTGATATCGATAATTACATAAAAGAAGGATTGACTGTAAACGATGATTTACCTGATGACCCGCCTGTCCCGATAAGAATTGAGTTTGATTTATCAAGTTTCAAATGTTTGGTTACCATTCATAATAACTTTGTACTTGATTTGAGAGTTTGACAAAGATGCAGTCATCAGAGAAACTAAATTTGGAACTGTAACACCGAACATAACAAATTCTATCGATACGTTGTATATCCACTGTGATTTGATAAGTAATTCTATTGTTGATGGATCATATGGAGATGTTATTTATGAAATAAGTACAGCTGATCTCACGAGATCATATCCTTTCAAAGACGAACCGATAAGAGTCGGGTTCTGTGAAGTAAACAAAACGATCATTAACAGTATTAATATTTACATAACCGATTTCTCCGGTAAAATTATTAATCTTAATGGTGTCCACACATCATTCCGTTTTGTTTTGAAGGAATTAATGTAACATAAGTTATATGGTATGTTTAAAAAAAGTTTATGACACTAGCACGGGAACATATACTCAAGTTGATCGATTAACTGGAGCTGGTATATTTGACATTCTTTCAAAAGTCGGATCAAAGATATTCAACGAGTCTGTGAAAACAGCAGGCAAGAAAGCATTAGAAACTGCTGGCAAGCAAATCATAGAAAGCGGCTCTAAAAAACGTGGAGATGAAGTAGGAAAAATGGCTGCTGATAAATTAGTTTCAGTTATTAAATCTAGTAAACCAAAAGGAGAGATGATTTTAAAAGAACTTACAAAGGCTGATAACAAAAGAGAAGTTCTAGCTGAAACTGAAGAAGATGTAGCTGGGACTGAAGAAGATGTAAATGCAAACATTAATAGATTACTTTCCGGAAGGGGAATTCATACAAGAATTAATCGATTAATTAATAAAAATAATCTAATTACTAGTATACATAGATGTTTCGAAGTAATCAATATAATACTAGATACGAGCATGTACCTATTCAGTTAGATACCCCAATAACACAACCAGGAAATGCTACCAGGCAAATGAAAAGTGGTTATCAGTTTACATTAAATGACAGAAGTTCTTACTTTGATTGGTATAACGCATTTTTTGAAATTAGTTTTCAAGTAAACAAACTTGCTGATGGAACCAATTTCGCAGACGCTGACAGAATTGCTTTAATTAACGATGCAGCTTCACTGATTGATCAAATGCAAGTAAAGCAAAATGGGAAAATAGTTTACGATGGAAATAATCTTCACAGATTTGTTAATATCAAAAGCTTGCTTGAAATTTCTGATGACTATGCAGAGACAACTGGAACAAACGAATACTTTTATTTAGATAATACGACTGCTGCAGAATCTCGGAAGGATGAAGATACCTATAATAAAGGTTTTGCTATTCGCCATGCTTTAATCATAACTAATCAAAAAGTTGACTCTGTAATCCCATTAAATAAATATTCCTTCTTTGGAGGTTTGGAAACAAACATGCTTCCTCCTAGTCAGATTCAAATCAGCTTGCAACTAACAGATGATAATGTGCTAATTTTAAAAGCTGGCGGTGATGATGGCCGAGTAGTTATTAATACATTAGTTTTGTGGATACCTAGAATGATATTTAACTCAGATGGTTTAAGTTATGTAATGACAAATCATATGACATCAACAAGATGGACTTATCTTCGTGAAATGATACAAGAAAGCGGAAGTACTCAACTAACAGAATCTGTATTTAGAATAACAGCCGGAGTCAAAAGTCCCAAACACGTTTTTGTGTATTTGCAAAGGGCTGACAAAAGTTCTTCTCAAACACAAAATCCTCACCTTTTAGATACTTTTAAACGAAATGCTGCTGATGCTAATTGCTCTTTACAATCAGCTAGATTGAAAGTCGGTAATGGAGTTTATTATCCAGAAACTGAATACAGTTATGCTAATATCATAAGAATATTCAGAGATGTTATTAATTATTCTTACAAACAAAATGATAAAAACACCGGAACTTTACTCAATGTGAGTAATTCTAAAAATCTCTTCGGAATGATATATTTCGATTTAAGTTACAACGAAAATGAAGTCAGTGTTGACCCAAAACAACTAAGTTTGAGATATAAACTAAACAACGTTCCTACCGCTAGATATAAAGTTTATGCTCTGGTTCTCTATGAAGTAGATGTAGTTGTTGATACTGTCGGAAATGAATTGGTAATAGTTTAATCTAACTTATAATATATATGACTTACATAAATTATTCAGTAAATTTAACAGATGGACAGAAACAAAGTTTAGCGAAGGCTTATGAAAACAAAAGTGAATTAACACTCAGGTTAAAAAATAACCAACTAACTGGGAATTTCCCTTTGCTGCTGACATCTACTCAGATTAACAATATTAACAAAGCTAGATCTAGCGGACGGGGATTAGACATAAATATATCAAAATCACAAATGAGGTCTCAGTCTAAAAATGGTGGCTTTTTAGGTGCATTAGCTGGTTTGCTAACTAAAACAATTTTACCAACAGTTGCTAGATTTGCTCCAAAGATATTAGGGCCTTTAGCAACAGGGGCACTTAGTTTTCTGGCAAGTACTGGAATTGGTAAAATATTTGGAAATGGAATGGTAACTGTTTCTGCTGATAAAAAACAAACACTTCTAAAATCAAATAAATTAACAGCTGCACAAAAAAACAAAATAGCAAAGTCAAAAGGTTCCTGCACGATTAAACTAACACAAAAACAACTGCAAGACGTACTGGCATGTGCTTCTAGTAATAAAACGGTAACTGTTCCCAGTGATAAAAAACAGCAAGAGGTAACAGCAACTGTTCCTAGTGACAAAAAAACAAAACTTCTAAAATCAAATAAATTAACACTTGCGCAAAGAAAGAAGATAGTAAAGTCAAAAGGTCGCTGCCCTGTTAAACTCACTAAAAAAACAACAGCAGGATGGAGGATTCCTAGGAATGCTTGCATCATTAGGAATTCCATTGATTGGGTCTCTTATTAGTGGTTTGACTGGAAATGGTTTGCAAGTAGATAGAAGAGGATATGGTTTGCAAATAGACTCACAAATCAGGCCATATAGAAGTATCCCATTGATAAAAAAAAATTAAATTTTAAAAATGAACCTATATCTTACTTAGATATAACAAAATGGGTTAAGCAGCTAGGCATACAGAACTTCAGTGGGGTGTACAGCAAAAACAAATTACCAGCAAAACAAAATAAACAAGAATGTGGTATTATTAATCTTGATGGTCATATTGGCCCCGGCACACACTGTACTTGTTACTATGATAATTATTACTTCGATCCGTTTGGCTTAAGCCCACCAAAAGAAGTTTTAGCGTACATGCCTAATATAAAATACAACACCATTCAATACCAAGATAAAACAAGTGTTCTGTGTGGATATTTCTGTTTGTACTTTATCAAAAAGTTGCGAGAAGGAAATAGTGTGTACGATATTCTTTACAAATTATTAAAACCATACAAACCAGTGAAAAATGAAAACATCATAACATCATATTTTGTAAACGAAGTTTAATCTAATCATATTATATATGAGTTACTGTATAAAAGAAAAAAAGTATACTGAAAATATTAATCCTAAGTATGTTTTAGCAAAAAATGGTAGAAAAATGTTAAGAGCAACTTGTGCATCTTGTGGTATTACTAAAACAAAGTTTTTTAAAAACCCAGAAGGCGGAAATATTGATATTCATAAAGCTATGCTTCCTCTGTTGCCTAAAAAAGGGCTAACACTTCCTGGTTATAAATATTGCGGTCCTGGTTATCCACTTGATATCGGGGAACCAGTAAATGAATTAGATGCTGTTTGTAAAGATCATGATTATTGTTATGACGAAAATCCTAGTAATAAATCAATGTGTGATAAAAACATGCTTACTGGTTTCAAATCTAGTAAGTCTACAACTATTGGAGAAAAGATTGCTAAGAATTTGATAGTAAAACCAGTCATTAGTACAAAATATAAACTTGGTCTTGGAAACCCAAAAAACTAGAAAAGGCGTTGAAATGGACTGACAAGTTAGCAGATGAACTTCATAAACCTATACGAAGAAAGTTCACTCAACGCCGTGTGATTGTTAATGAAATTGATAAAATATGGTCTGCTGATTTGGTTGATATGCAATCGTTTTCAAAGTATAATAAAGGTACTAAATACTTGCTTACTGTTATTGATTTATTTAGTAAATTTGCTTGGGTTGTACCCGTTCCAAATAAAACTGGTATGGAAATTACAAAAGCGTTCCAACAGATAATCAGCACAGGAAGACAGTGTAAATTGTTGTGGGTTGACCAGGGTGTGGAGTTTTATAACAAGAAGTTTAAGCAATTCCTTGATGATAATAATATCAAAATGTATCACACTTTTAATTTCGGAAAAGCTGTAGTAATTGAACGATTTAACAGAACTTTAAAAGAAAAGATGTGGAAATATTTTACAGCTAACAATACAAATACGTATTTAGACGTGCTTCAGGCGATGGTTGATAAGTATAATAATACAAAACATCGGAGTATTAAAATGACACCAACTGAAGCTAGTGATGAGAAAAATAAAGGAATGGTATAGTTCAACTTGTATGGAAAAATGAGAAGTAATCAAATTAAGCCAAAGTTTAAAATAGGGGATAATGTTAGAATCAGCAAATATAAAAGAACGTTTGAGAAAGGTTATACCCCAAATTGGACTGAAGAAATATTTATTGTTGATGAAATTCAAAACACAAATCCAGTGACATACAAAATAAAAGATTTAAACAACGAAAACATTGATGGGAGCTTTATGAATTAGAAATGATAAAAGCAAAGCAAGAAATATTTAGGATTGAAAAAGTAATACAACATGATTATAAAAGGAAACAAGCATTGATTAAATGGAAGGGTTACAATGAGCATTTCAATAGTTGGGTCTCATTTAAGGATATTGAAAATATTAAATAAGGGCTTAAAAATAATAACATATAATATTATTATATAATGGAACAAGAAAGATTAGAAAAGGTTTGCAGAAAACTTAACAATTTAAAAGATAAATATAGAAGAGAATTGATGAGAAGCAGGCAACTCCAAGTAGAATATGAAGTAGTTCGTGATGATTTTATGGACACTAAAAAAAGACGATTGCTGGTTGAAATGGATAATTATGAACACGAGCTGAATAGTAACAGAGAAGAGCTTCTTGAACTGAAATACAAAATAGCAAAGTGTAGGAAAATAAAATACTCCATGGTAAAAAATGATATGCAGAGCGATGATGAAGACTACTGCCCGGTTCCGTCTGACTTTGCTTAACGAGTTGCAAATGCTATTGAAAAACTTCGCCGAAAGTAGATTCGACTAAAGTAGACATAAAATAAAATTATTGCCCTCTCCTAATGAGTTGCAAATGTTATGCTATTAAAATGACAAACCGGATTGATTAGTAGTATAGAAACTGGGGGTTCTGGTGAGTTTCCCTGAGCGGGGTTGCTTGAGAAAGCTGCTGAAATATGTTGGTGTTGACTTAGGCGTGGTTTACATTTAGATCTTGGTGGTGTGAATGAGAGTTACGCCTGAGTACACCCCTAGCATATTTCACTAGTTGTTCTCATTCCCCACGAGGGAAAACTGTGCCAGAACCCCCAGTTTCTATACTACTGTCCACATCGAAATACTGATTTTATTGCAGTCTGCTGTCAAACCTCATTCTGCACATCGTGCGATGAAGGAGGGTGTAATTCAACTAGCGGCATTTGTGTAAATGGCTGCAGGGACGGTTACTGGGGTGATACATGTATGAGCGAATGTCCGGTTACTTGTACTCGGTGTGAAAGTAATAACGGCAGTGTTTGTACAGCATGTAACGATGGCTACTATAGCGGGACTCTTAATGATATACCTTATTTAGACTGTAGCTTAATCTGCCGTTCCGAGTGTAAATCCTGCAACTCATTCAGTAACTGCAATGAATGCAACGTTGGTTATTATGGACAGTATTGTTCTAGCAACTGCTCAGTTGGGTGCAATAATGGCGTATGTGCCAAAGACGATGGTTCATGTTCCTGTAAAACTGTGTTTACTGGGGAAAAGTGTGACGAGTGCGAAGATGGGAAATATGGTCTTCCAGACTGCACTAGAGACTGTCCATCAACGTGTAAATCGTGTATCTCAACTAGCGTCTGTACATCATGTAAGGACGGCTACTATAGTGGAAGGTATCACGATGTATCAGTCTACTCATACTTCTCAGACTGTCGTCATACGTGTCGTTATCCTGAATGTAAAACATGTTCGTCATGGAGCAATTGTACTGAATGTAAATTGGGATATCATGGAATGAACTGTGAAAATACATGTTCCAGTGGATGTAATACTGGTGTATGCGACAAAGAGTCTGGGGTCTGTATTAATGGGTGTAGTGTAGGTTTCACAGGAAGTAACTGCGATGCATGTGAAGAAGGTAAATATGGGAAAAACTGCAATCTGAATTGTCTGTCATCAATGTGTAAGAGTAATGTATGCGACAGAGCCATGGGAGTGTGTACATCTTGTGGAAAATATAATTACGGCGATCTCTGTCAACATACTTGTTCCCCTACATGTATTTACAATGCGTACTGTTTACAAGATACTGGCGCATGCTTGTTTGGATGTATGACTGGATATTCTGGTGATAAATGTTGTGTGAATAACGACTTCTGTATAAGCTGTAAATCCAACTCAGAGTGTTCTCAATGTATCAAAGGAAGATATGGCGAAACATGCATGTCGTGCCCGGATACATGCTTTGCATCGACATGCAGTAACGATGGTAACTGTGACCATGGTTGCGTCAGTGATTATAAAGGATATAAATGTGATTGCCCTATTACATGTGAGAACTGTTATCCTGATAGGGAAACATGTTTAAATGAATGCCGGAATGGAATCCGGGGAGATGCCTGCAATACAGCGTGCTCTGATGGATGTCTAGTTTGTAACCGTTATAACGGAACATGTGCAGTCTGTACAGGAGAGAAATACTCGCCAGATTGTTCCTTAACTTGCAGTGAAAACTGCCAAAAAAGAAACGGACTTTTGACTTGCAAAGTAAGTGACGGCGCTTGCTTAAACGGCTGTGTCGTCAAAAGTAAATACGGTGCTCACTGCGCGCAGGACTGCAATACCAACTGCAAAAAGGCAGAATGTGGCTGGAAAAACGGAGATTGCTTATTTGGATGTGAAGATAACTTTTATGGACCTCATTGTGATCAAAAATGTAGTGATAACTGTAAATCTACAAGCTCCAGTACTGAAAGTAGATGTGATGATTTGAATGGCACGTGTAAAGCGGGTTGCAGAAACGGTTGGTATGGGGACACGTGTAGAGACGAGTGTAGTGCGTACTGTCTAAACCTGGCATGTGACGTCACAGGTGCATGCAAGATCGGATGTGTTGCAGGATATACAGGAACCCTTTGCGAAAAAGGTCAGATTTTACTGAAAATTGCATCTCTCACTTTGATATGCTGAATTTGCAATATTTTAAAACAGTATAATGTTATCAGAATAATATGTGTTGCGTAGAAATATATTTGTGTTAATTACCAACTAATCAATGCGCTACATTATATATGGAAAAATCCTCGTTTAGCTCAATTCCAGTAAATAAAGAAGCTCATGCAAATGCTAGGAAATATAGATATAAAAGCCGAACAGGAAATGTAGCTATCACAGAGCATATTCAACAAAAAACACGCATTAAAACAAAATCTGTTAAAAGAATCAAGGCATGAGACTTAACAAAAACAGGTTGACAATAGGGCAACAAAGCAACAAGAGAACAAACCGTTAACATACGACACGACACTATTTAAGACCGACATCAAACGCTACCGTCCTTGGAGGATCTAGGTAGACGTCATCATAGGGTCTTTTTATTTCTCTAACATGGAGAAGCACGTACTTTTTGTTTTGAACTATTTACAATTTCCATATAAAGTTTATGTGTATCCAACTTTTATAGAGGAAGACACAAAGAAAAAAATTGGCATTTATGCCGGTGTTGGAGGTGCACTGGGAATGCTTTTGACAGTGGTTGTCGTACTTGGGATTATAAAGTGTATACGGTAAGTTGGAAATTGGTCGACATATATGCCATTATGCCGGTGGAATGTTAATAAATATTGACGATGTGCGGAGCAAGTTCTTCTCTGTTGGCTTTGTCGTTACTCTACCACTCTCTTATCCATCTCTATCGACCTTTCTCACTCTTTCTCTCTCTGTCTCTCTGTTGTTTTAACATGGATCTTTATTATGCCTAAACCTGGCATGAGTCCGATTTGACCAATTATAGATATTTGTAGTCATATTGTTTAGAGTGTGTATTTTTATCAGCACAAAACCCTCGAATGTGTTTGACGTTGAATCCAAGATTGCCATCAGAAGAGAAACATTTTTATAAATGCAATGCAATTCTAAAATGGTGTTGGACATATGCGGTTGAAAACATAAATATGTATAAAGCAATAATGCCTGTATTGGAAATCGAGTTAAGATGCGTCGATCTCTGGAAATAGTCGACAATTCGAAGATGGCCGACAGAAAAAAATATACTGAAACATTCCTGAAATGTGTCCAAACATGTGAAGTCACAATTTTAAAATATGAGTTTTAAATAATATGTATTTACATCCCAAATTGAGAAAAGTTGTCCTATTGAAACCACAGCAATCAAACGCAATGGCACCGTAGGTCCGCACTCCAAAAACCGACATAGGAGCATATTAAACATGTCAATGAAACGTACATTGATTGTGTTGGATTTGCTGATATTTATTGAACATTTTAACTTGCCCGGATTCGTTTTCGACATAGTGACGTCAAAACTAGACGAACATGTTGGAAAGTGCTCTTCTGTTGGAATTGTTGCTTGTGCAGCGAGACAGCAGTAAAATGTCTCCTGGTGCATAGTAGTAGTAGTAGTAGTAGTAGTAGTACCAGTAGTAGTAATTTCGAATAAGTGGTTCCACTACTCCAGCCTTAAAGGCTCTAAGTATTGCTTAATCACCCTTAGGGTATGTTGCCTGTTTTAATTTTAGTATTTTGACTGTTACTTGTGATATGCAGGCTTCATACTCTCCGCTCCCGACTAAATTCCATTTTGTGTATTTCGCCTATTGTTTTCTCCTTTACGGCAAAGCATTTTGTTAGAAACTGGGACCATACGCCGCTGGCCATGGAATGGTGTGAAAATACCTCATCGAAGGTTCCATGTTCACCGTCATATGCATACCGTCTTCGGGATGGCTCAAATATTCGTACTGTTGACATTTTAAATATTGAGTTTTAATCATCCCGGGGCTAGAGGGGCGTGAACGGTAGCAAGCAATTGTCACTATCTTTCATGAACAGTCTGAATCAAACCGAGACTGCAATATAGTTTGTATTTATCGAGTTCAGATATTTCCAAAATTCTCATTTCATACATTTTTTAGAGCCTATGCACCAACTAGGACATTTTGTACGGTATTGTTTGAATTTAAATGCTTTGTGTTTTTTTGATCTACATCACATTTTAGAGATTTATATTGATTATGTTTTTAATAATCATAATCAAACACATATTTTATCGTGTAATACAATAAGACTCATATGAACAATCGGTACATTCTTTATATATTTACAGCTACAGAAGAAAACGTAGACATTTTGTGAGTAATCGTCCGGACGTCCATGGTAAGATAATTGATAGAGTGTCAATGATAAAATTGACTGATATTTAAGATATTCAACTTTAAACGACAGTACAATTGGGGGTATCGATCTTGGGTTTACTCCCACTCGCCCACCATGCAAGTGAGTGTCGTTTTAAATCTAAAATACTCTGAACATGGTATACGTTTATATATATTTACTTAAATGATGTTTTTGCGTATAGTTTTCGCGCATACCTGTCTAAGAGTGGCAATGTACACAAATACCGTACTTCACTATCACGTCGCAGATGTCAGAATAATGTGATTTCGTAGAAAATATATCTAATATAAATGTAATGTTTTGCTAATAAATTGTTGATTCCATGCAGACATACCTTTATCACCAGTAGACAAACCCGACAACAACGTCACGTCGGAGTACGATAACATTGACGAGATCTCGGAAAACGATCGACATCTCAACGATGGGGAACTCTCTGGAAACACACAAGAATCTACTTACGATAATGTTGAAAATGAAGGCTAGTATACATTTTGTGATATCCATCTCAATATTCTGATATAAATGCATACTAGAAAGGGATCCCATTGAATCAACAAACACAAACAAGAGAAACAATAGCAGACTCGGTTTTGGCTTTCTCTTTGGATGCAACTGCTGTGGTTGTTCAGTACAAGTTTGGATACATCTTGAGGTGTTTCTAATTAGTTTGACAATAATGTATGCGTGTATCGTTTCCTAATTTCGCTGGATGTGGACTTTATTATTAGATATTTCCTTTTGATGGGATGTATTTTTATTTACACTGTCTTGCCAATTTGTTGTCAATTTGAGCGCTGAAGACAGGACGCTGTGTACACATAAAATCGATTTAAGCTAACCAGTAGGCCTTATTGCCTACTGACCGTTCCAAGTCGGTAACTTGTCTTCACCATTCGTTGTGTTGTGTAATGTACGTTTCATTCTGCATTGAATTTGCTCCTTATATGTGGTGCTGCAACAGAACCACGACAAGGAGCAAATTAAATGTTTGGTTGCTGTGGTTTCTATAGGACATGTTTTTCTCATATTTTTATTGAGTATATTCCTGAAAAGTATTATAAGGTCCAACACCTATAACGCCCACTAGCAGCTACGTAAGCGGTATACTACTTGTATGTCACAATGATTGGGCCCAGAGAACCCAAAGGACCGGTTAGTAATAACACTACTGATTCTTGGTGGGGACAGTTTTTAACAGCCGCCACACAGCACTGAAAAAACGCTAGCGTGAATGTCAATAACTACTGAAATGGATGATATACATTTTTCATTTAATCACTTTGGTTGCATGCTTGCAATGGTATTATTCAGTATACACGTAAGCATTTATTTCATGTACTATGTCAAATAGTGTATAGATATCTTGGTGCTTAGCAAACTTTGAGTGGTATATAAATATTTATTTCATGTACTATGTCAAATATTGCATACAATTGCAATACAAACTCAATGAGAATATATCTACTTGCAGATGGAATGGTGATGTCAACGTACGAATCCCTTCAACATGAACATGACATTGAAAAGCCATACGACATTGTAACCAAACCCGAATACGAAAATATGAATTTAGGAAATCATCTTGCTGCCGGGGATCGGCACTAAAGTGTTATTTATTTTTAATGGACTAGAGGCGATCTAAAATAGTGAGTGATGTCAATCAAAATATAAATGAAAAACATTTGTTTGTATCGATGGCCTATGTATTGCTGGAAATAGTGTTCCGACATCCGACGTATATGCTACAACTAATAATAGTAAAGTAGATATCGAACATGAAATGCAGAATTCAGGGACCACAGTCAACCACAAACACGCACAGAAACAAACAACAACTGGAAATGCAGCATTCAGGGATCACAGTCAACCACAAACACGCACAGAAACAAACAACAACTGGAAATGCAGCATTCAGGGACCACAGTCAACCACAAACACGCACAGAAACAAACAACAACTGGAAATGCAGCATTCAGGGATCACAGTCAACCACAAACACGCACAGAAACAAACAACAACTGGAAATGCAGCATTCAGGGATCACAGTCAACCACAAACACGCACAGAAACAAACAACAACTGGAAATGCAGAATTCAGGGACCACAGTCAACCACAAACACGCACAGAAACAAACAACAACTACAAAGATGAATAAAAGACAAAAGATGACATCACAAACATAAAAGGGTTGACAATAAGAACATATTGAAACGGTACACGCATACCTATATTTTAGTTATCAAATAGAGTACTTCGTTCCTTTCTTTTTTTGAAGGTTTTAATATATCAATATATATATATATATATATATATGAATCATATAACTTGCGGTGTGGGAGTGTAATAAAAACATGATATATTTATCATATTACACAAGTGAAATACATATGCAAATGAAGGCCGAATCATCGTTCAGTCTGTTCCGTTCAGCTCTGGGTGCATAAGAATTGCCGCGTAAATTCCTTAACCGTTTAACATACCAGATTATGGAAATCGACGTGGTAGTTACGTTGCGTTATGATGTATATATTATCTCGAATAAGTTTTGTTGTATATATAATCCAGAAACAATGTTTGCGTTATGGTGGTTATTTGGTGTGTATATATTAACCCGAGAGAATGTAAGCAGGTGTTTATATGGTGTATATATTAACCCGGTGAGTTTTGCTTTATATATTATCCAGATACAATGATGTTTTCAGGTGAGGTACTATGTATATATTATGCCGAGAGAATGTAAGCCGGTGATTTTTGATGTATATATTATCCAGTTACAATAATGTATTACGGTGAGTTATGGTGTATATGTTAACCCGGGAGAATATAAGCGGGTTAGTTTTGCTGTATATAATATCCAGGTACAATGATGTATTCGGGTGAGTTATGGTGTATATGTTAACCCGGGAGAATATAAGCGGGTGAGTTTTGTTGTATATATTATCCAGGTACAATAATGTATTTAGGTGAGGTACTGTGTATATATTATCCCGAGAGAATGCAAGCCGGTGAGTTTTGCTGGGTACAATAAGGTATTCGTGTGAGTTATGGTGTTATGTTAACCCGGGAGAATATAAGCGGGTGAGTTTTGCTGTATATATTCTCCAGATATATTATCCAGATACAATAATGTATTCGGGTGAGGTACTGTGTATATATTATCCCGAGATAATGAAAGCCGGTGAGTTTCGCTGTATATATTATCCAGGTACACTAATGTATTCGGGTGAGTTATGGTGTATATGTTAACCCGGGAGAATATAAGCGGGTGAGTTTTGCTGTATATATTATCCATGTACAATAATGTATTCGGTGAGTTATGGTGTATAAATTAACCGGGGAGAATATAAGCTGGTGAGTTTTGCTGTATATATTATCTCGAGGGAATATAAATGAATGAGTTATGGTGTATAATATTACCTCGAGGGAATGTAAATGAGTATTGTATGGTGTATATATTATCTCGAGGGTATGTAAATGAGTGAGGTATGGTGTATGTATTACCTCGAAAGAATGTAAATGAGTGAGTTATGGTGTTTATATTATCTCGAGGGAATGTAAATCAGTGAGTTATGGTGTATATATTACCTCGAGGGAATGTCAATGAGTGAGGTATGGTGTATATATTACCCCGAGAGAGTGTAAGCGGGTGAGTTGCGGTGTACTTTTTATCTTGAGATACGTAATCGACTGAGTTATTGTGTATATATTATCTAGAGAGAATATAAGCGCATTAGTTCGCTAAAACCTATTTCAGATTTTGGAGTAGGGGCTAGATAATTAATGCAGTATCAATAAACATTGTCAATATATGAGTCAATTTACTTAAAGAATAGAGTTAACGATGTGATATATCAGGTATCTCAATTTTAACATTGGTTTTAAGAATATAAGATGTAGCTGGACGAGTTTCTCCGTGGTAATTAAAATATGAATCCGAATAGCTAGGAAAGCTGTTCTGTATACATTGTATGTATTTTCCTTTGACAAAATAGTGTAAGAGTACAAACATAGTACAATTTGAAAATCATATGTTTTCCTTCAGACGAAAATCACAGATGTGTGTTGTTATATGTTTATATGCGTGGTATACTAATTATGCATGCTGATCAGCAAACTGTACTTTATTTGTGTCTTGTAAGATGGTTCATAATAAAAATGTTCGTCTAAAGTTGTGTTTGTTCTCCACAATTAGGTATAACAATCGAACAGAAAATAAAACTTTCACAGAACACAGTCAGCCAAATACATCTTTTAAAACAAACAACCTCTGCAATATTTCTAAGAAGGCATGTGACATCACAAACACAAACGGGTTGACAATAGGGTACAGCCTTGGAACGGTCAGTGGCAAAAAGGCCGCTGGAAGTGAACACCAGGTTCTAAGGTGCACCAAACCTAACGCTTACCCAATTGTCATCCAATTAAAACGGGGCAGGGCAAATAAAGAAATAAAGAAAGGCTAGATTCTATTACAAAAAGGCAGCATTAATAGGCAATATAATTATAATATCATGTAGATATGAATATAAAACAATCTTTCAAAGGCATACTGCAAATACTCAATAATATGTCGGAAACCATAGCAACAAGAGAACAAACCATAAAGGTACGACAAGACAAGATTTAAAACAAACAGCAAACGCTACCGTCGTTTGAGGATTTATGTATACGTTATCATAGGGCCCACAATCTGTCCGGTCATCGCACAATCTAAGAGGAAGGCATACTGTAGAACTGTAGATGGGTCAAGGACTAAACCTGCAGTGCGTTGAAAAATGGTATTGTCATAACCTTTTTTAATAAACTTTTTACAAGTTTTATGAAGACGCGTGTGTATGATTATGACAAAGGATCTTACGAAGTTTGTAAAGTACATAATCATCACCATAGAAGTCAGGTTGTGATAGTCATTGTTTCAGAAGTGTTCTTAATTACTTTTATATTTTACATGTAGATCAGGGTTACGATCATAACAATTTGCAAAGGTTTTTCGAAGTTATGGTAACGGTAGCCGTGATGGAGTTGCTTTTTAGTTATACAAAGATTACAAATACTAAAGTCCCCAACTCGACTACAAGCTATAGAAAAACGGAGAAGTTCAGAAACTCGGAATAAACTGGGAACTCAATAACTTGCTTAAAGATGGTGTTTTCATCATTATATATATACATCCTCCGAAATTAAAAACAAGAATACAAATACAAATCACAGCAAACAAAGGATAGTTACATTGGTTCTGAAAATAGGCATGCATAATGATATCAATACTCTCCAAAAGATGATATAATATATTCTAAATTCACTGGATCAGTATCCATCAGGCGTCTTTCTATGGTTTCTTTGAATAGGTGCCTGACTGTTAGAATCGCGTAATGTGATTTCACAGCTTTACACCATGATTATAGTCAAATAACGGAAACACACGAAAGATATTCGGCTCGATGATTAGTAAGAGCCCGTGTATCTCCGTTCTACAGAAACTAATCGTCTTTGGTGAGTTAGGTAGCCGAGTGCACTGACGCCCTTTATCAAGGCTAAGTTATCGTTGTTATTCAAATCACAAATAGATTTTAATAAATTCTGAAAAGGAAATCACTTGGAAGCAACAAACACAAATAAGGGAGAAAAGTATGAGTATGTTTTATCGAGTCTGTTCATGAGTGTCATAAGTTATACATCACGTATTAATTAAAACATCTAGCTGATTAAAACATGTAATTGTGAGGTAAATATGTAAATAACTATCAAACCTGTCTCAATTATGCAACAAATTAGACAAACGCATTTTGTTCAAAATGATTTATATACCGAGTTTAAATTGAAACTTTCATTTCCGTGACCGGTAAAGACTGCACGTCAAGTCACGAAAAAAAAATCATACAGTTGTTATAGTCGGCATATATTGGAACCGTACGGATAACATGTTTTGCCTAAATTGGTCATCAAGCTAAAACATGTGTTTAAAACTGTACTTGCATCTGTACATGTCAACATGTTTGTATTTGTCTGATTTGCATTTTTCAAATGCGAGACAAACTGATATGTGCATATGTCCATATAGTCGCGATAAATACAGTTGCTCTCAAAGCTTCTGCTTATCTTAGAAATACACATGTACGTATGTATGCGGTTGTAATGAACACGTTGGTAGGGAAGTGAATGTATTTATTTGACCTTTATTTGTATGCTCTCGAAAGGGTTTAGTAATCGCACCATCTGTCTATCCGTCAGTCCTTCTGTCCGTCCATCCGTCAGTCCGACGTTCGTGTCCGGACTGTACCTTCAAACACCCTGTATGAATGTTTAATTAAATTGACAAAAGTGATCACCATAACAAGACGATGTGTCGCGTGCAGAATCCAGGTCCGTACCTCAAAGGTCAAGGTCACACTTTCAGGTCATAGGTCAAAAAGAGGTACGCAATTTCGTGTCCGGACCGTAACGTCACAACCCCTGCACGGACTTCTTAAATAACTTCGCACAAGTAATCACCATAACAAGACGATGTGTCGCGCGCAATACTCAGGTCCGTACTTACCTCAAAGGTCAATGTCACACTTGCAGTTCATAGGTTTACAAGAGCATCAAGAATTGCAGGGCAATCCATAGTCCCCCACTGGCCCAGACAAACATTTTCCAGACATTTTCTATGATGGATGTCAAAGGTCAAGGTCAAGGTCACAATGACCTTATTTTGGTACGCGACACACTGCTATCCCAAGTTTGTTGTCTCTAAGTGTTATAGTATTGAAAATACGGTCCGGACAAGCATTTTCTATGACAGAGGTCAAAGGGCAAGTTCACAATGACCTTATTTTGGTACGCGACACACTGCTACCCCTAGATGTATTCGCATACCAAGTTTGGTATCTCTAAGTGTTATAGTATGGAAAATACGGTCCGGACAAGCATTTTCTATGACAGAGGTCACAGGTAAGGTCACAATGATATTATTTTGGTACGCGATACACCGGTATCCCAAGATGTATTCACATACCAAGTTTGGTATCTCTTAAGTGTTATAGTATTGAAAATACGGTCCGGACAAGCATTTTCTATGACAGAGGTCTCAGGTCGAGGTCAAGGTCATAGTGACCTTATTTTGGTACGCGACACACTGCTATCCCAAGATGTATTCACATACCCAGTTTGGTATCTCTAAGTTTATAGTATTGAAAATACGGTCCGGACAAGCATTTTCTATGACAGAGGTCACAGGTCAGGGTCAAGGTTTATAGAAAATACAGGCTTTGTTAATTTCCAGAGTGAATCAAACATGACGGTGGTACTTTAATTTTTTCTGTTAATAGAAAAGAAATAAATATTTGCTAAGTTTAATAGTTTAAGAGAAGAAAAAATTTAAGACTGTCTACCTATTGAAATGATTTATTATATATAATTTTTGGAAGTCGCATTTTTTTCTTTTTTCTTGTAACTCGCAACTAGCATTTTTTTCTTGTAACTCGCAACTCACTTTTTTTCTTGTAACTCGCAACTGGTTTTTTTTTATTATAACTCGCCACTCGCATTTTTACCAACTCGCAACTCGCATTTTTAAGTTATTTTCAGCTTGTAACTCGCAACTCTAAGTTATTTTCAGCTTGTAACTCGCAATTCGTATTTTTGGGCTTGTGACTCGCAACTCGCTTTTTGTAACTCGCAGCTCGCTTTTTGAACAAGCAACTCAAAATTCGACAAAAAGAAATCCTCGTTTAAACTAGAGTCTAGGGTGCACTATCCCTCATTTTTACCTTTTGCTCAGTCAAAAACATAGTTGATAAGGACAATGTAAATAAAGGAAACACCGACCGGGTATCCCCTATGAGAACTAGGAAATCGCCAAGCCCAACAGATATAATAAAAGTAGATACAAAAGTCGAACAGGAAATGTAGAATTCAAGGACAACAGTTAATAAAAAACACGCATAGAAACGAATAAACAATAATTACAAAGATGAATATAAGGCAAGATTTGACATCATACACATAAAAGGGGTGATAATAGGGCTACCGCCTTGGAACGGTCTGTGGCAAAAAAAGTCCGATCGGGGTTTAAACCAGGTTCTAGAGTGAACCAAACCTCACTCTTACCCTATTGTCATCCCAATAAAACGGACAATGTAAATAAAGATATCCCCGCCAGACTATATTCTCTAACAAACAACTCAGCAGCAATAGGCATTGCAGACTGAGATGAACCATGTGTTATTATAATAACTGATACCCTACCTAGACCACTCATCTAAAAGGTAATTATGACCATGGTTAAGAAGCTTATATGTAGCTGTTTTTGTGAAAGAAGATACACTGTGGAAAGAGGCGTAACTCAATTACTAGTGTTAAAGAAATTGTGACACGACCACGTTTAGGACTTTCATACTCCTTTTATATATCACAGTTGCGTTGCCTGTGCAGTATGGCGGCGGTAAAACGTCCTCCCTTGTTAAATTCCATTTTGTTTCTTTCGCCCATTGTTTTCTCGTTTAGGAATATATATAGGTATTTATTCTGTTCTGCGATTTTCAGAAGTCTCCTTTCATACTCTTTTTGTAAATAAACAAACAATGCAGTATGTTTTACCATTTGGCATCAATACATTTTAGGTAAATGGCTCGGCAAGCGCATTGGTTCTGCATTGTGTTCCAATTTGAGTCGGATCAGTTCGTCAACTGACAAAACCTTCTATCAAAACAATATCCAGGTGTTCAGGTCATATAATAATGTATAAGTTGTGATTAAAAGTATAGGTTTATTTACGGGTTATCAAGATACTTAAAACTCTTAATTCGACGCTCCATTTTCGGGATTTTCTCTGGCTGGTTAAAGCCGATTATATTGTGTCTGTAGAGTTCCCAAAATATGTAATGTAAATATAGGGTTTATAGTAGGTTTAGAAACGGTGTATATATGTAGTTAAATTTGGCTTTTGTTGGCGGGATAGCTACTTTAAAACTAAGATTTGTAGTTACTTTAGTGTTATAATGGTAGGCCTTCGTTGATCGTGGATGCAACTTAGCGTCAACGTGTGCTATTGTTATTTCGGGTTAAGATGTATCATATATGCATATTGAAGCTACTTTTAGGTCAACGTGAAGGCGGAAGTAAGGGGATCATAGTGTGTTATGGGTTGATGTAATGGCATTGAAAGGGATGTGCATTGTATTTAGTAGTTATTATGCGTAATGGCAGAATTAACACATTTATGAATCTAAACGACGCAGTAGCATGTACAAAATAATAAATAAAAAAAGTATTACAAATTCAGAGTTAACAGAAGTAGTTATCTTTTGTAAACATCTCGATATAATCGTGTATGAGAAGTGTTGAGTAAATAAATGATACTTCGATTGAGTTGTGTGTGTGTTTACAGGATGTTTGCAGTGTTTTTGGTGATTAACGATGGCGAAACAGGTAAATGTCGAATACGTTGGTAATATGTTTATATGTTTGAATGATGTTTTACGTCATTTGTAGCACATGTTAGGCCATATATGACGATTAGAGGCATACCCGATCACCCCATTTGTCCTGGGTAAAACCAATACTGTATATCTCTAGCCATCCGTAGAATCGACACTTTCTCACTTGACAGGTCGAGCTCCCGATAGGATTCAAACCCGCGGAGGTGAGATGCGAGACAGTTTTAACCGCAGCGTTTTTACTAGCCCGCCCACGGATGTGCTCTGTTAATATGTACAGTAACTAGTACCTTTTCCCCTTCAGACCCTTAGAGATAGTTCGGTTTTCAGTTGACATTTGTCATACTTGGAATAGCGGAAGGTTTGGTCTACGTGATGAAGTTTTGATTTAGGGGTATCGTTATATGGCCACTGACCGTTCCAAGGTGGTACCTCTGTTGGCAAACCTTATATGTTTGTGATGTTCATTTTTACTGAATGTGTTTGTGATATACTGTTAATCACGTTTGCATTGTAATACTTGTCGGAGTGACTGTATACTGTGAATGCCACTCTTCCTGTTGGACTTATTACCTTTTCTTAGTATATTAATTATTTTACAAATGAAGGTCGGGTCACTCAATGCACAGCGACCATTCCGGTGACTGTTTCTTGCTGATGTATTGGATGAGCATTTTTCGGTCGTTATGGTTACGTAGACTTTGCCAAATCCTGCGATAAATTGAAGTATTTGCCTGAGTCTACAAATTCTACACTTCTATGTATAAACTTAAATAAAAATAGAACATGTTAATATGCATTTTTGTTCGAATTCTCCCTATTTTTGTCGTTTCGTGTTCAACGTCTCAAATGTTCGAGAATTGCGGTTATTCATTATTCAGATATGTGTGATCACGTGATAAGATTTATCTAATGGCATTGTATTCACTGGAAAATAAACGTTATAAGCAATTATAATGCACCCGCACTATATAGCCTAGTTTAAAATATATCGTTATATTCAACGATAAACGATATATCACTAACGTTTGCAAGGTTAGGAGAATAAGCAAGGCAATGCGAAAGATATCACTGTAACGTTTGCAACGTTAGGAGAGTATAAGCAAAGCAATGCGAAATATTTCAAATGTGTGCGATATTTTCACATTTTAGAGGTATTAGAATAGAAATAGAACATCGTTTACGGTGAATTATCTTGTAATATATCACGCTTTGTCGTTCAATTGTAAACAATTGAACACCAAACCCTGATATATTACACGATAATCCACCGTCAATGATGTTCTATTTCTTAAATAAACCCTTTATATATAAAAAAAAAAAAAAACAGGATCCAGTTTATGAACCAGGAAAATATTTAGCGAACTTCTAACGTAAACATAATGTTGTGTGTTTCGTAACAAAACTAAGGTAAAATTGTAAAAAATAAATGAGTTTGTTGCTAATTCGCTTAAACTGAACAATGTAAACTTGAGCTTTTGACAGTAAAAATATGTTTGAAAACAAAATAGATCACTATCATACATGAGAAAAAACAATATCGACTTCAGTAATGGTCCCTGAATATAATACACACATGTACAGTATATTTGATTTTGCAAACTGATATGCAACTAAAAGGGAACGATGTTTATTTTACAATACAAAACAATTTTTCAAACAAGAGAAGTAACAGGCGCGATAATTAACATTTTAAAAACATTGAAAGAAAATCCTGCCAGAAATTAGAGCTTGCAAACAAAGGATATTCAACTGCTCATCAACGGCTTAGTGGAGTGCGTGGTCCAGTGGAGAGCGCCGAACTCCAGATCGAGAGGTCGTGTTTTCGATCCTCGCCGCGGCCATGTTATTTATCCTTGAGCAAGATAATTAATCCACATTGCTTAGTACTGGTTCTACACAGGAAGCCATCGAGAGTGATTAATCTAAGTTGCAATAACTTGTTTCGCAATCGATATAAAATAAATATGTTTAAACTAAACGGCTTAGTTTTGTTATTGTGATTATTATTTTGCTCCCAAAGAAGGGGAAGAATCTATTGAAATGGTAGTTTAGTACCAATTGAAACACCGTCTTGTTGTGCTATGTTTGATGATTTAAACCCCCACCGGAATTGTTGCCACTGACCGCTCCAAGGTGGTAGCTCTATTGTAACTCTTCATGTTTGTGGTATCACGTACCTTGCCTATATTTATCAATGTAATTGTTGTTTGTTTCATTGCGTGTGTTTGGCCGATTGGGTTCCTTGAATGCTACATTTCTTGTTCGACTTTTACAGCCACTTCTCAGATTGTTGGTTCCTCTGTCCCGTTATATGGTATATAACATAGTTTATATGTCTACCTTTATACAACGAGCAACTTACAGCATATCCTCAGTTTAGAAGAAAATATATAGATGACAATGTCATTAATTTGGTTATCCTGGTGCTGGAACAAATACGTTTTTAAGTGAATAATGATAAATTAATAATTAAGGCATGTTTATTTGATTCTTTTCATGGGAATCAAGGATGCTCACTCAACAAATAATCTGTTCAAAACAGTAATTCATGTGGTAACTATCTCTCTCTGACTTAGAATTCAATTTACTAAACTTGATTGATTGAGGTATGAAGAGTTGGGTGCTCTCATGCTCACAGTTTCAGAGGTATCAACTAAGTGTAATATAAAACAAACATGATGAATACGACAGTATTCTGAACTTAATTTCAATGAATAGTCCCGACATTCAGTTTATAGCTCCGCCCTCTATTGTTCCTGGGTCAAGTTCTCACAAACATTGGCCGTGTGATCTGTTGTATTTTAAAGTTGTTGGCGGGACATCACATGCTTTTGGTACAGGTGTAAATATCGATTGAACGTTTAATTGGCTCAACTCTCCTGTGGATATAAGCTTGATACTATGTATTGCACTATCATTTTTTATATTTAGGAACATAACTTATATAAGTATTTGTATATGAAAGATAATATATCGCAATATGTTATTAGTTCAACTCCAATGAATGCCCATTGGGTTGTAGGGGCGAAGGTAATTGGGGTCAAACATGTTATGTGTTTTCTTATGTTACATGACACATGAAAAGCGTGGGGATTTGCGATGGCTCGTTGTAAAATTGGCTGTAGTTATATTATTCTTGGAAATGTTGTATTTCCAGGTTACAGCTGTTATATATGGTGCTGTCCTGCTGTCATTAACAGACTTGGCCACAGAAGGTATGTACTCACATACACCCATTTCTACATGACTGTGCACCATCTTAAGTGTGTAGCCTATCAAGAGAGTGGTTTGTGGTATCAATTACATCTTTATAAAACAAAAAGGAAATACTTAATTAAACCTCTATTGTTGTGTTATTAATATTTCTGTATTATCACTTGTTGCACTTACAGCCTCTATTTGGATGAAGAAGAAGTACTTTGTTTCAAAATCACCCGTATGCCTATGTGATTATTCAGTATATAAATATACATTTTTAACAGCCGTAGCAAGATAGCAAGATTCGTACATACTTACATTAACACATCTTAGATGCAAAAGTAAAAATATTTATACCGTTTACTTCTTTTTAGAGAAAAGAAATCAAAAAAAATAATCATATCCATATCATGAATATATAAGCACATAAAATACATTTCAAACACAATCAAACAAGCTCTATTTGCATGTTCAAACGTAATAATTAGGATGTGTAAGCATGTTTTGTACCGTTGGATATTGAGTAAGTTGCATAAATCCACATACTACCATTTAAACAATCTGATATGTCCTATTACATCCAGTACAGGAGCAGACAAGTCATTTCACGTGCCTGAACCGCATAACTCAAACATAAATAATTGGTGTTGGAGGCAACGTAGTTCCCATTTTGCAAGCACGTGCAGATGCGCGGATTTTATAGTACTCTTTTTAGAAACACTAGTTTAAAGCTTATACTATATGGCAAAGAAAACAAATCATATCAGAAGTCAGTTATTATGTCGGAGATTTATAAAACAATCGTGTTCACAGGTTTTATTGAGATATCATAGTCGGAAATCGCGGTACAAATGCGAAGATCGAAAAAAACTAGTTTTTGTTTTCTTCGAAATTGCCAATGTTTCAAAACGGGTACAAAAATTGTATATTCTTAAATATTGTTGAAATTGACAGGAGTCGAAGATCATTACCTGATCTACCTTTTTTGAAAATTTCTTATTTTTTCGTGAATATACATTTTGCGTGCCCGTTTTGAAAGTTGGTACCTGCATTTCACTCTTTCAGAGGCTATTCAAAATGGCGGCGACACAGAAAAACACCCAGCCCAGGGCCAGTCAGTCGCAGGCCACAAACCCACCTCTCCCTGGACAAATTAACATCATATGGTCAATACACAGTCACAGAAACTAAATATTGTGAATTGAACTGAACGTTTATAAATAGCTAAGGAATGTGCTAAAAATAGCTCACACACATTCAAAGGTCAAATAATGCTGATCCGTGTACATACACAGATAGATCGTTTACACATACGGCCCGATGGATTATTTCAATTTATTTGCACAGAAGTAGAATTAAAACAGTGTTACAATCACGATCGTATACAATTCCAAGTTTTGCATGAGTGCGTAATTTACAAAATACAAACAAATAGATCTATAACAGTAGACAATGTAGAGAATTAAAATTGAAAAGTGGAACACACCAGCAAATGCCTGAAATGGGTCATGGCATTGTCTGCACTGTAGCCTATGTAAGTAAATACACTTTTAATTTCTGTATGACAAGTGTTTAACGTTGAAACATGTAAAACGGTGGTGGTTGATATATATTAACTTAATTCTGATAATTTTTTAGAACACATGAGTGATGAATAATTGATGAAAATGTAAGCCTTGAAAATCTACTATTTGTTCATGAATGCCACCTGTGACTTACATTTTGGACAGTATCATCTTCTGGAAAGCACCACTTTCAATTCCAGTTGTGTTTTAAGTAAAATGTTATGGAATGCTGACATTGTTAGCATTGAGAAAGTTGGACAGAGTTATTAATATTAAAAACAAATGAAACAATATCATATATGACTTGTTTTTTTCAGGTCTGCTTAGACTAAGTTAGCTAGAGGCAGTGTGCAGTATTACCATAGCCAGATTCAAGTCAAATTTCCCAGTCTCACAGTATAACCAGTCTCACAGTATAACTACATCAAGAGCCTTGTATTAGCCAGTATGTAGGTAAGCGCAGCTTCAAAAAAAATAAGAATTTATCAATGTTTGTTCTTTGCAAAATATGTGGCATTGTGCACCAGTCCTGCACCACACCCATATTAATAATTTGTTATTAGGTCTGTGCCTGCACTTAGTCTCAGACTTTTTATACTAAAAATAAAAATGGTGTTTTACAGCACATCGACACATAAATAGGTCATATTGTGCTTAGTACATATGTAAAATTAAACAAACAAAATAAAAAGGTCCCTGTATTACATCTAAATTATTAAACTTAACCAAGACCCCGACTTAACATAATGTGCTGGCATGGCCCAGCAATAGCATGGTGGATGATAGCAATCTGGAGCTTCCGGTTCAAGTCACACATGCACCACTGAGTTTCGTCTATGGTTTCGGGCAATACATCTTCCCTCAGTCTTGTTTGTTCCTCAGCCTCTTTTGTTTGATTGGGATTGAAACTGGGGAGTCTATCCTCCAAGCACAATAAACAACCATAGAAATTATTAATATATACATTAGTAAGAGTAACACAGGTTCTCGAATTCCTATGTGTCATTTGGGGCGGCTCTAAATAAGGTATACCGGTAATAAATGTGTTGATTTAGCAGAAAACGATTATTTTTAATTTATTGTACATGTAAAAAAAGTTCTATAATCACTATTCATTTACATATTTCAGTTCTACAACTTGTTACCTATTTAAGTTGAAACAAAATATCATGTATGTCATTTTTATTTTCAGAGCCTGGAGTCCTGAGATGCTAGGAGTTAGCTGAAAATAGTTAGTGATGTCCCAATATATATGGGAGGCTTTTATTGAAACAAGTAGTCACATATAACTTTTTACAACATTAACAACAGAATCAGAAATAATTAAACGAACAAGAATAGTATATAATAACAAGATGGTGTACAATATTTATTTTTTTTTATGAATCATGAATCAGCAATACCTCATACGGACAGTACTAGCATCAACTTCAAGAAAAATATGTCTAGTAAGAGGATCACCAGTTCAGCCAGCACAATATCATATAAACATGCATATCCGACTGTAGACACAAGGTGGATCGTTGGCGACATTAACTGGATAGTTCATTGGAGTGGCTCAAAATAAGGGCTAATATGAAAATATAAATGTGTTTCTGTTAATCTGACCGGCCGTGCCCAATTTATTTATTGGATTAAAATGTTTTCTGAATTTTATTGGATTATATAAAAGTTTGTGGAATAACAGATGGCAGGAGGTGTATATTACCGGTTATACCCAGAAGAAAAGTGAGTGGTCTTCCTCACCAAAAAAATAACAAACAGATACATGTATATATATATAACCCCACATATGTTCAAATTGGCTTGCACCATATAAACAATTACATATTAAAGGGACATGCAGCAATCTTCTTTTTTTTAAACTCCAAAATGTTATAACTTATAATTTAAATATATGCAAGCAGGTGTAAAGTGAAAATAAATTACATTTTAATGCTTGATAAAAACTTGATAAATGCTGTGTGTCCCTTTAATAAATAAAAACAATTATTGTATGATGCAATTTAATTTGTTATGTAATACCCTTTATATTTGGGATGTTTTGATGTAAATATTTGAAATAAAATGTTTTAAATCAAATAAATAATTCATTTTGATATCTGACTTGTTACATATTTTTTACTTAGTCATGAAAGATAATATTTAAGGCCTTAATATGTACCTTAAATGTTTATTGTTTACCATTGAAAGGTGAGGCCGCATATGGTGTTAGTTATCTGTGCGTCTATATCCTTCCACAGTTTTTAACCAATCTTTTCGAAACTTTACATATTCTTTATCTATGATGTCTAGAGAAGCATATCGATTTTGCATCAAAATAAAATTTATTTATGAATATATATTCTTGCATAGTACAATTTTCCACGGATTGTTTTCAGTGCGTTCATTCAAGTCCCATGGACATATTGAGTTGAGATGTTCGGTTGGCATTTTATATTTGTATACATTCTCATCTTCACCTCTCACCGCTGCGGGTTCAATTCCCATTGGGAGCTCAACTTGTAGGTGAGAAAGTGTCGATTCTTACAGATAGCAGTAAGTACACAGTACTGGTTCTACCCAGGAAATATGGCCTAAAATGTGCTATAATGACATAAAACACAATTCAACTTTAAAAATATAAAGTCAAAGAAATGGCCTTCTTTATTTTCCTTCGGTGCTATCAGTATAAGTATTACGACAGTGTTTCTGTCTGATAAAAAATTCATCTTAGGTTTCAACCGACAAATGGTCTTACTCTATATTTAAACTAATACAAGTAAGATGGGGCCCTCAAACCCTTTTATGTGTGGGTGATATATTCCACGGTTGATTCATGATACTAGCATGGGACAGCTATAGTACATATGACAGTGCTGAGTGCAGTTGCGGATGAATTGAATTGAATATTTAACGGCTCATCAACACAGTACAGGTTATTTAGAGCCGCCTCAGAGAGAGGGGAAGGATACATAGGAATCCGGGAACCGTGCACTACCCTTATTATCGAACAGATTCCTATGGTTCTTTAACATGCTCGGATGATAGACCTATAAGCGGGACCACCCTGTTTACGTCCCCATCCGACGGATGAGGCTAAGGGAATGTGTCTTGCCCAAGAACACACCGACAAAACTCAGTGGCACCACCTCCGGTTACAAATCCGCTGCGCTACTGACTGCGCCAAGTTGCGGATGACAATTAGACACTGGACAGTCTAGTCAAAAACACAGCAACAAATATATTATCTGAATATGTTTAAGAATGTACTGTATGCTTGGAAGAGCTTTCAAAAAAAGACTAGCTTTCATGATTTTAGTTGGGGTGGGATGGGGATGGGGCGCATCCTTTTAAATCTCAGTGCAGATGCCCTCCCCCTCCTTCTCTCCATCCCAACTCCCATCTTGAACAGTAGCGATTGTTACGTAAACTTTCCACATATGAGAGGGTGCCCAATACTACCCGCTCCATCGAATACGCGCCTGCAGTTCTTGCGAGGTCAGTTGAGTCAAAATGACAGTTAAATCAAACAATTCGTATTTTCGTGTACTTTTGATAAAGAAATAACATGCTTTTCGTGATATGCAGCAAAATTCATGTAATGTGTGAGCTAAAACAACAATTCAAGTATCTCCTCGTACTTTATTTAACAAAAAACACACGGTTGTTGTCATTTTAATCGTATTCTAAAGATGGCACCTTTTAGAGTTATCGCCCCTCGCTTCGACATTTTACAAGGCGGGTCTGAATTTATCACGCAGTAGAGCTTCTAAAAAAAAAGTCGGTACAGACGAAAATCACGAAACCTAAAGGGGAAATGAAATTTCATGATCAAAAATTGTCACAATTTTCCAAATTATGCGTTTTAAAAAATTCAAAATGGCGGACATTTTTTTTTTTTGACGTTGCCGAAAGTTGACGTACTACTTTTCGTTGTCAAGCGTGGTTGCGATATTTGAAAGATGTAGGAAAATATCAAGGCTGCTCCTCTACTGTCAGGAAGCGTAATTGGGTCTTCATCGAAATACTGATTTTATTGCAGTCTACTGTCAAACTTCATTCTGCAACTCGTGTGATGAAGGAGGGTGCAATTCAACTAGCGACATTTGTGTAAATGGCTGCAGGGACGGTTACTGGGGAGAAACATGTATAAGCGAATGTCCGGTTCACGGTGTGAAAGGAATAACGGCAGTGTTTGTACAGCATGTAAAGATGGCTACTATAATGGGAATCTCAATAATATACCTTATTCAGACTGTAGATTAACCTGCCGTTCCGAGTGTAAATCCTGCAAGATATTCAGTAACTGCAATGAATGCAACGTTGGTTATTATGGAGCGTATTGTTCCAGCACCTGCTCAGTTGGATGCAATAACGGCGTATGTGACAAAGACGATGGTTCATGTCCCTGTAAAGCTGGGTTTACTGGGGAAATGTGTGATAAGTGTGTAGATGGGAACTATGCACGTCCCCACTGCACTGGAAACTGTCCATCAAAGTGTAAATCGTGTAACTCAACTAGTTTCTGTACATCATGTAAGGACGGCTACTATAGTGGGAGGTATCAAGATGTAACAAGCAGATTATACTATTCGGACTGTCGTTATACCTGTCGTTATCCTGGATGTCAAACATGTCCGTTATGGAACACTTGTACTGAATGTAAATTGGGATACGAAGGAGCGAACTGTGAAAATACGTGTTCCCGTGGATGTAATACTAGTGTATGCGACAAAACGTCTGGTGTCTGTATTAACGGCTGCAACGCGGGGTTTACAGGAAGTAACTGCGATGCCTGTGAAACAGGTAAATATGGACCAAACTGCACTGGAAACTGTCTACCAACGTGTAAGGCTTGTAACTCAACGAGTTTCTGTACATCATGTAAGGACGGCTACTATAGCGGAAGGTATCAAGATGTATTAAGCGATTCATACTTCTCAGACTGTCGTTATACCTGTCGTTATCATAGATGGGAACTATGCACGTCCCCACTGCACTGGAAACTGTCCATCAAAGTGTAAATCGTGTAACTCAACTAGTTTCTGTACATCATGTAAGGACGGCTACTATAGTGGGAGGTATCAAGATGTAACAAGCAGATTATACTATTCGGACTGTCGTTATACCTGTCGTTATCCTGGATGTCAAACATGTCCGTCATGGAACACTTGTACAGAATGTAAATTGGGATATCATGGAGTGAACTGTGAAAATATATGCTCCAGTGGTTGTAATACTGGTGTATGCGAAAAAGCGTCTGGTGTTTGTATTAATGGGTGCATTGTAGGGTTTATAGGTAGTAACTGCGATGCATGTGAAGCAGGCAAATATGGGACAAACTGCAATCTGAATTGTCTATCGTCGGCGTGTAAGAGTAATGTATGTGACAGAAACACGGGAGAGTGTACATCTTGTGGAGTATATAAATACGGCGATCTTTGTCAACATTCTTGTTCAACTACGTGCAATTACGGCAAGTACTGTGTTCAAGATACCGGAACATGCGTGTATGGATGTCTGACTGGGTATTCTGGAGATAAATGTTGTGTGAATAACGACTTCTGTATAACTTGTAAATCAAACACTGAGTGTTCTAAATGTATAGAAGGAAGATATGGCGAAACATGCATGTCGTGCCCGGATACATGCTTTGGATCGACATGCAATACCGATGGTAAATGTTTAAGTTGCCTGACCGGTTACTATGGTGAAACGTGTGATTTGGAGTGTCCTAATTGTGACATTAATGGATGTAACATGAGCGACGGAATGTGTTATCACCAATGTCCGAACACGTGTTTATCATGTGATTCTGAATCATCGTGCGTGTCGTGCAAAGCCGGATATTATGGAACTGCGTGTGAGCAAATTTGCCCGGATACATGCTTGGGATCAATATGCAGCAACGATGGTAAATGTTTCAGGTGCAGAAACGGTTGGTATGGGGACACGTGTAGAGATGAGTGTAGTGCGTACTGTCTAAACCTGACATGTCACGTCACAGGTGCGTGCATGATCGGATGTGTTGCGGGATATACAGGAACCCTTTGTGAAAAAGGTTAGATTTTACTGGAACATACAGTTCACTTTGAAATTCTGAATTTACAATATACTAGAAACTAGTATTGAAACAGTATAATGTTATCAAAATAATCGGTGTTAGAAATGTGTTACAAACTTTGTAAGAAGTATGTGTTAATTAGCAAGCTAATCAATAAGATAAATTATCTATACAGCAATCCGAGTTTAGCTCATTTCCAGTAATTAAGGAAGCTCAGAAGAGCTCATGCAAAAGCAAATAAATATAGGTATAAAAGCTGAACAGGAAATTGCATAGAGCACATTCAACAACAAAACATGAATTAAAACAAACAACAATTTCACTGTTAAAAATAAGCAAGACATGAACCATCTCAAACACAAACGGGTTGGCAATAGGGCACCAGAGCAACAAGAGAACCAACCATTATGCGTACGACACGACACTATTTAAGACACACATCAAACGCTTGGAGAATCTAAGTAGACGTCATTGTAGGGTCAACAATCTTTTCATTTCTCTAACATAAAGAAGCACGTACTTTTTGTTTTGAAATATGTCCATAAAGTTTATGATTATCAAACTGTTATAGGGGTAGGCACACAGACAAAAATTGGCATTTATGCCGGTGTTGGAGGAGCGCTGGGAATGCTTTTGACAGTGGTTGTCGTACTTGGGACTATAAAGTTTATACGGTAAGTTGGACATTGGTCGACATATATGCCATTCTGCCGGTGGAACGTTAATACATATTGACGATGTTCGGAGCAACTTCTTCTCTGTTGGCTTTGTCGTTACTCTACCTCTCTCTTACCTCTCTCTTTCAATATATCTATCGACCTTTCTCTATCTCTCTCTACTCTCTGTTGTTTTAGCGTGAATCTTTATGATGCCTAAACCTGGCATGAGTTCGATTTGACCAATTAGTCAACATCAAAAATGATCATAAAAACAGAAAGATTTATAGATATTTGTAGTCACATTGTTTAGAGTGTGTATTTTTATCAACACAAAACCCACGAGTGCGTTTGATGTGAATCCAAGATTGCCACCAGAAGAGCAACATTTTTACAAATATGAGGTTGAAAACATAAATCTTTATGAAGCAATAATGCCTGTATTGCAAATCGAGGACGACGCGTCGATCTCTAGAAATATTCGACAATTCCAAGATGGCCGCCAGAAAAAAAATATACTGAAACATTCCTGAAATGTGTCCAAACATGTGTAGTCACAATTTTAAAATATCAATTTTAAATAATATGTATTTACATCCCAAAATGAGAACAAAATGTCCTATTGAAAAAACCATAGCAATCAAACGCAATGGCACCGTATGTCAGCGCTGCACCAAAAACCGACATAGGAGCATATTAAAAATGTCTATGAAAAGGACATGATTTCGTTGGATTCGGTGATATTTATTGAACATTTTAACTTGCCCGGATTCGTTTTCGACATAGTCACGTCACAACTAGACGAACATGTTGGAAAGTGCCCTTCTGTTGGAATTGTTGCCTGTGCAGTGTGGCAGCGGTAAAATGTCTCCTGGTGCATAGTCGTAGTAGTAATTTCGAAGAGGAAGGTTCCACTACTCCAACCTCTGAAGGCTCTGAGTATTGTTTAATCATCCTTAGGATATGTTGCCTGTTTTAATTTTAGTCTTTTGACTGTTACTTGTGATATGCAGGCTTCATAATATCCGCTCCCAGCTTATTCCATTATGTGTTTCTCGCCTATTGTTTTTTCCTTTAAGGCAAAGCATTTTGTTGGAAACTAGGACCATACGCCCCTGGCCATGGAATGGTATGAAAATAATGAAGGTTCCATATTCACCATCATATGCATACCATCTTTGGGATGGCTCAAATATTCGTACTGTTGACATTTTAAATATTGAGTTTTGATCAACCCGGGGCTAGAGGGGCATGAACGGCAGCGCAATTGTCACTATCTTTCATGAACAGTCTCAGTCAAACCGATACTGCAAAGTTCTATTTATCGTGTTTTTCTATTTCCAAAGTTCTCATTTCATACACTTTTTAGAGCCTAGGCACCAACTAGGAAATTTTTTACGGTATTGTTTGTATTTAAATGCTTTATTTTTGTTTCTATCTACATCACATTTTAGTGACTAATATTGATTATGTTTTTATTAATCATAATTAAACACATATTTTATCGTTTAATACAATAAGACTGATATGAACAATCGGTGATATGAACAATCGGTGATATGAACAATCGGTGCATTCTTTATATATTTACAGCTACAGAAGAAAACGTAGACATTTTGAGAGTAATCCTCCGGATGTCCATGGTAAGATAATTGATAGGGTGTCAATGATAAAATTGTTGTAACGATTATTGATTGAGTTATTATGTCGCATTTAATAGTTATATCATATTAATTCGGTGGGGTTGGGACTCGGTTTATATTCAATTCTAAACGACAACAGAATTGGGGTATCGATCATTGGTTTACTCTCACTCGCCAACCATGTGTGTGTGTGTGTTTCTAAGGATTATAGTCCCTCAACCTACGACAGGCGTCCTACCCGACGATTATAGGCACAATGTCTGGACTCTTATCTGTGTGTTGCTGTGTGATGTGATGATATGTCTACTTGAAGCAGCGAACTCAATAGTTTCTTTATAGTGCTGCCACACTGGAATACCACGCCGTAGTAGACATGATACCCCCACAGTCAAATTATTCTGACACTGGTCAATCAGTCGTAGCACTACCCATTATTTGCTCGTCAGGCAAGGGTTACAAGTGACTACTCCATTTTTAAAGTCTTTGGTATGACGCGGTCAGGGGACTCGAACCCACGACCTCCCGAATGCAAGGCATACGATATAACCACTACTAGGTGAGTGTCGCTTTAAATCTAAAATACTCTGAACATCGTATACGTTTATATAAATTTACTTAAGTGATGTTTTTGCGCATATTTTTCACGCATACCTGTCTAAAAGCGACAATGTACACAAATACCATACTTCACTATCACGTCGCAGATGTCACGATAATGTGATTTCGTAGAAAAAAATATATATAATATGAATGTAATGTTCTGCTAATAAAGTGTTGATTCCATCCAGACATACCTTTATCACCAGTAGACAAACCCGACAACAAATCATAAAAACAGAAAGATTTATAGATATTTGTAGTCACATTGTTTAGAGTGTGTATTTTTATCAACACAAAACCCACGAGTGCGTTTGATGTGAATCCAAGATTGCCACCAGAAGAGCAACATTTTTACAAATATGAGGTTGAAAACATAAATCTTTATGAAGCAATAATGCCTGTATTGCAAATCGAGGACGACGCGTCGATCTCTAGAAATATTCGACAATTCCAAGATGGCCGCCAGAAAAAAAATATACTGAAACATTCCTGAAATGTGTCCAAACATGTGTAGTCACAATTTTAAAATATCAATTTTAAATAATATGTATTTACATCCCAAAATGAGAACAAAATGTCCTATTGAAAAAACCATAGCAATCAAACGCAATGGCACCGTATGTCAGCGCTGCACCAAAAACCGACATAGGAGCATATTAAAAATGTCTATGAAAAGGACATGATTTCGTTGGATTCGGTGATATTTATTGAACATTTTAACTTGCCCGGATTCGTTTTCGACATAGTCACGTCACAACTAGACGAACATGTTGGAAAGTGCCCTTCTGTTGGAATTGTTGCCTGTGCAGTGTGGCAGCGGTAAAATGTCTCCTGGTGCATAGTCGTAGTAGTAATTTCGAAGAGGAAGGTTCCACTACTCCAACCTCTGAAGGCTCTGAGTATTGTTTAATCATCCTTAGGATATGTTGCCTGTTTTAATTTTAGTCTTTTGACTGTTACTTGTGATATGCAGGCTTCATAATCTCCGCTCCCAGCTTTTTCCATTATGTGTTTCTCGCCTATTGTTTTTTCCTTTAAGGCAAAGCATTTTGTTGGAAACTAGGACCATACGCCCCTGGCCATGGAATGGTATGAAAATAATGAAGGTTCCATATTCACCATCATATGCATACCATCTTTGGGATGGCTCAAATATTCGTACTGTTGACATTTTAAATATTGAGTTTTGATCAACCCGGGGCTAGAGGGGCATGAACGGCAGCGCAATTGTCACTATCTTTCATGAACAGTCTCAGTCAAACCGATACTGCAAAGTTCTATTTATCGTGTTTTTCTATTTCCAAAGTTCTCATTTCATACACTTTTTAGAGCCTAGGCACCAACTAGGAAATTTTTTACGGTATTGTTTGTATTTAAATGCTTTATTTTTGTTTCTATCTACATCACATTTTAGTGACTAATATTGATTATGTTTTTATTAATCATAATTAAACACATATTTTATCGTTTAATACAATAAGACTGATTTGAACAATCGGTGATATGAACAATCGGTGCATTCTTTATATATTTACAGCTACAGAAGAAAACGTAGACATTTTGAGAGTAATCCTCCGGATGTCCATGGTAAGATAATTGATAGGGTGTCAATGATAAAATTGTTGTAACGATTATTGATTGAGTTATTATGTCGCATTTAATAGTTATATCATATTAATTCGGTGGGGTTGGGACTCGGTTTATATTCAATTCTAAACGACAACAGAATTGGGGTATCGATCATTGGTTTACTCTCACTCGCCAACCATGTGTGTGTGTGTGTTTCTAAGGATTATAGTCCCTCAACCTACGACAGGCGTCCTACCCGACGATTATAGGCACAATGTCTGGACTCTTATCTGTGTGTTGCTGTGTGATGTGATGATATGTCTACTTGAAGCAGCGAACTCAATAGTTTCTTTATAGTGCTGCCACACTGGAATACCACGCCGTAGTAGACATGATACCCCCACAGTCAAATTATTCTGACACTGGTCAATCAGTCGTAGCACTACCCATTATTTGCTCGTCAGGCAAGGGTTACAAGTGACTACTCCATTTTTAAAGTCTTTGGTATGACGCGGTCAGGGGACTCGAACCCACGACCTCCCGAATGCAAGGCATACGATATAACCACTACTAGGTGAGTGTCGCTTTAAATCTAAAATACTCTGAACATCGTATACGTTTATATAAATTTACTTAAGTGATGTTTTTGCGCATATTTTTCACGCATACCTGTCTAAAAGCGACAATGTACACAAATACCATACTTCACTATCACGTCGCAGATGTCACGATAATGTGATTTCGTAGAAAAAAATATATATAATATGAATGTAATGTTCTGCTAATAAAGTGTTGATTCCATCCAGACATACCTTTATCACCAGTAGACAAACCCGACAACAAAGTCACGTCCGAGTACGATAACATTAACGAGATCTCAGAAAACGATCGACATCTCAACGATGGGGAACTCTCTGGAAACACACAAGAATCTACTTACGATAATGTTGAAAATGAAGGTAAGTATACATTTTGTGATATCCGTTTCAATATTCTGATATAAATGAATACGAAAAAGGTGATCCCATTGAAGCAACGAACACAAACAAGAGAAACAATAGCAGTCTCGGTTTTGGCTTTCTCTTTGGATGCAATTGCTGTGGTTGTTCAGTACAAGTTTGGATAGATCCTGAGGTGTTTCTAATTAGTTACAATAATATATACGTGTATCGTTTCCTAATTTCGCTGGATGTGGACTTTATTATTAGATGTTTCCTTTTGATGGGATGTATTTTTATTTGCACTGTCTTTCCAATTTCTTGTCAATTTGAGCGCTGAAGACAGTACGCTGTGTACACATAAAATCGATTTAAGCTAACCAGTAGGCCTTATTGCCTACTGACCGTTCCAAGTCGGTAACCCTGTCTTCACCATTCGTTGTGTTGTGTAATGTACGTTTCATTCTGCATTGAATTTGCTCCTTATATGTGGTGCTGCAACAGAACCACGACAAGGAGCAAATTAAATGTTTGGGTGCTGTGGTTTCTATAGGACATGTTTTTCTCATATTTTTATTGAGTATATTCCTGAAAAGTAATATAAGGTCCAGCACCTATAACGCCCACTAGCATCTTCTTAAGCGGTATACTACTTGTATGTCACAATGATTGGGCCCTAATGACCCAAAGAACCCGTTAATAATAACACTACTGATTCTTGGTGGGGACAGTTTTTAACAGCCGCCACACAGCACTGAAAAAACGCTTGCGTGAATGTCAATAACTACTGAAATGGATGATATAAATTTTTCATTTAATCACTTTGGTTGCATGTTTGCAATGGTATTATTCAATATATATGTAAGCATTTATTTCATGTACTATGTCAAATAGTGTATACAAATATTGGTACTTAGCAAGCTTTGAGTGGTATATAAGTATTTCTTTCATGTACTATGTCAAATTTTGTTTACAAATGCATCACAAACTCAATGAGTATATGTCTACTTCCTTATACTTGCAGAGGGGATGGTGATGTCAACGTACGAAACCCTTCAACATGAACATGACATTGAAAAGCCATACAACACTGTAACCAAACCTGAATATGAAAATATGAGTTTAGGAAATCATCTTGCTGCCGGGGATCGGCACTAATGTGTTATTTAGTTTTAATGGACGAGAGGCGATCTAAAATAGTGATTGATGTCAATCAAAATATAAATGAAAAAAATTTGTTTGTATCGATGGGCTATTTATTGCTGGAAATATTGTTCCGACATCAGTTACGTATATGCTACTAATCATAATAAAGTATATATTGAACATTGAAATGCAGAATTCAGGGACCACAGTCAACCACAAACACGCACAGAAACAAACAACAACTACAAAGATGAATAAAAGACAAAATATGACATCACACACATAAAAGGGTTGACAATAAGATCATATTGAAATGGTACACGCAGACCTATATTTTAGTTATTAAATTGAGTATTTCGTTCCTTTCTTTTTTTGAGGCTTTTAATATATGAATATATATATATATATGTATATGTATATGTATATGAATCACATTATTTGCGGCGTGGGAGTGTAATAAACACATGATATATTTATCATATTACACAAGTGAAATACATATGTAAATGAAGGCCGAACCAACGTTCGGTCTCTTCCGTTCAACTCTGTGTGCATCGGAATTGCCTCGTCAGTTCCTTAACCGTTTAAAATACCAGATTATGGAAATCGACGTGGTAGTTACGTTGAGTTATGGTGTATATATTATCTCGAATAAGTTGTGTTGTATATATTATCCAGAAACAATGTATGCGTTACTGTGGTTATATGGTGTATATGTTAATCCGAGAGAATATAAACGGGTGTTATGGTGTATATGTTAACCCGGTCGAATAGAAGCGAGTGAGTTTTGCTTTATGTTTTATCCAGATACAATAATGTATTCAGGTGAGGTACCGTGTATATATTATCCCGAGAGAATGCAAGCCGGTGAGTTTTGCTGTATATATTATCCAGGTACAATAATGTATTCGTGTGAGTTATGGTGTATATGTTAACCCGGGAGAATATAAGCGGGTTAGTTTTGTTGTATTTATTATCCAGGTACAATAATGTATTCAGGTGAGGTAATGTGTATATATTATCCCGAGAGAATGCAAGCCGGTGCGTTTTTCTGGGTACAATAAGGTATTCGTGTGAGTTATGGTGTAAATTCTAACCCGGGAGAATATAAGCGGGTGAGTTTTGCTGTATATATTATCTCGAGGGATTGTAAATGAGTGAGTTATGGTGTATATATTATCTCGAGGGAATGTAAATGAGATATTATCTCGAGGGAATGTAAATGAGTGAGTTATGGTGTATATATTACCTCGACGGAATGTAAATGAGTGATTTATGGTGTATAATATTACCTCGAGGGAATGTAAATGAGTGAGGTATGGTGTATATATTACCTCGAGGGTATGTAAATGAGTGAGGTATGGTGTATATATTACCCCGAGAGAATGTAAATGAGTGAGTTATGGTGTATATATTATCTCGAGGGAATGTAAATCAGTGAGTTATGGTGTATATATTACCTCGAGGAAATGTAAATCAGTGAGGTATGGTGTATATATTACCTCGAGGGAATGTAAATCAGTGAGGTATGGTGTATATATTACCTCGAGGGAATGTAAATCAGTGAGGTATGGTGTATATATTACCTCGAGGGAATGTTAATCAGTGAGGTATGGTGTATATATAACCCCGAGAGAATGTAAGCGGGTGAGTTGCGGTGTACTTTTTATCTTGAGATATGTAATCGAGTTATTGTGTATTTATCATCTTGAGGGAATATAAGCGAATTAGTTCGCTAAAACCGATTTCAGATTTTAGAGTAGGGGCTAGATAATTAATGCAATATTAACGAATCATTGTCCATATATGAGTCAATTTACTGTATTAAAGAATAGAGTTAACGATGTGATATATAAGGTATCTCGATTTTAACATTGGTTTTAAGAATATAAGATGTAGTGACTAGAACTGAAGCTGGACGAGTTTCTCCGTGAATTAAAATATGAATCCGAATAGCTAGGAAAGCTGTTTTGTATACATTGTATGTATTTTCCTTTGACGAAAATAGTGTAAGAGTATAAACATACTACATTTTGAAAATCATATGTTTTCCTTCAGACGAAAATCAAAGATATGTGTTGTTATATGTTTATGTGCGTGGTATACTAATACATTTTGATCAGCAAACTGTACTTTATTTGTGTCTTGTAAGATGTTTCATAAATAAACGTTCGTTTAAAGTTGTGTTTGTACACCACAATTAGGTATAAAAGTCGAACAGAAAATAAGGCTTTCAAAGAACACAGTCAACCAAAACATTATTTAAAACAAACAACCTCTACAATGTTTATAAGAAGCAATACTTGTGACATCACAAACACAAACTGGTTGTCAATGGGGCTAACGTCTTGGAACTATCAGTGGGAAAAAGGCCGCTGGATTTTTTAATCAGGTTGTTGGGTGCGGCAAACCTCACTCTTACCCTATTGTCATCCAATTAAATCGGAGCAGGGTAAATAAAGAAATAAAGAAAGACTATATTCTCTAACAAAAAATACAGCATCAATAGGCAATATAAGAATAACACATCATGTATATATGAATATAACAACCTTTCAAAGCCATAATGGAAATACTCAATGATCTGTCGAAAGCCAGAGCAACAAGAGAATAAACCACCACGGGTAAAACAAGACAAGATTTAAAACAAAAATTAAACGCCACCGTCCTTTGAGGATATTAGGTATACGTATGCTTTCAAGTTTGATTGTTCGATGTTTGTCTTTAATCTTGTCTTGTCGTACCCATAACGGTGTGTTCTCTTGTTGCTCTGGCTTCTGCGTTGAGTACTAAATTTGTGGCTTTCTAGGCTTTTGTTTTGTTATATTATATATACATGATCATTTATGTGTTTTACTTATATTGCCTATTAACGCTGCCTTTTTTGTTAGAGATTATAACCTGGAGGGGATATCGTTATTTACACCGTCCCGTTTATTGGGATGACAATAGGGTAAGAGTGAGGTTTGGTGCACCCTAGAGCCTGGTTTAAAACTCCAGCGGTCTTTTTTGTCGCTGACCGTTCCCAGATCGGTATCCTATTGTCAACCGTTCTGTGTTTTGTGATGTCTTATCTTGCCTTTTATTCATCTTTATATATAGTTGTTCTATGTGTGTTTTTATGTCTGACTGTCGTCCTTGAATGACACATTTCCTGTTCGATTTGTATATCTACTTTTAGAATCACGTAATGTAATTTCGCCATCACAACTTTACACTATGATTGTAGTCATATAACGGAAACGCGCGACAGATATTCGGCTCAATGACTAGTTAGAGCCTGTGTATATCCTGTCTACAGAAACAGTCGTCTAAGTTGAGCTAGGTGGTCGAGTGGTCTGTGATGCCTTTAATCGAGGCGTAGTTGCGGTGTTGGAATCACATTTAGCTTATAAATCATATACAACTGATTAATTAAAACATTTAGCTGAATAAAACATGTAATTGTGAAGTACATAGGTAAATAACCACCAAACCTGTCTCAATTATGCAAGGAATTAGACAAACAAATGTTGATGCGAAATACTTATATACCGAGTTCAAATCGAAAAGACTACACGTTTTTGTTCTTGGCAGAAAGGTAAACACAATTAACAATATTTTTTTAGACTTTTAAAAGTCTTCATTGATCCAATATCTGCAATTTAAAAAAACAAATAGCAAATATTTACCAGGTTGATTTGCTTTAAATATCGTGTGTATGTGACCCCTACGAAAAATACGAAATCCCGACACTAACTAGCTGGACATGTTGTGATTCAGTCAAACACTTCTGAAGTTTGTATGAAACTCATATCAACATGGGATTTTCTGTATCAGAAAACCCTTTTATCGAATTAAAAATTGCCTAAAACGGACAGGAAAAAATAGAATTATTTTCTGTTTCCTTTTGTCTCTAGGTCCGTGAGCTTTCAGGGGAATAATAGAGGTGTAGACCTACATGTCACGTAAATTGATGATGCAGTTGCAATTGTCGGAACATATCGGAACCTTACCGAATAACTAGTTTTGCCTAAATTGGCCCTGAAGATAAAACATTAGTTAAACAACGTATTTACGTCTAAGTGTTTGTATTTGTGTGATTTGTATTTTGTTCAAATGCCAGAAAAATATATATGTGCATATGAGCAAGTAATAGCGACACATACACTTGTTCTAAAAGCTTATCATTGAAGTGCGTGTGTATGCTGTTGTTATTAACAAAAATAGATATAAATATCGAACAGGAAAAGTAGCATTCAAGGACCACAGTCAACCAAAAACACACAAAGAAACAAAACAACTTTACAGATGAATAAAAGGCAAGGAAATAAAGTCATGGAAAGGTCAGTGGCAAAATAGGCCGTAGGGGGTTTAAACCAGGTTCTAGGGTGCACCAACCTCACTATTACCCTTTTGTCATCCCAATAAACGTGACAGTGTAAATAAAGATATCCACGCCTGGTTATACTATTAAACAAACAAGGCAACATTAATAGGCAATATAAGTAAATATAGACATAAAAATCAAACAGGAAAAGTAGCATTCAAGGACGACAGTCTACCACAAACACACACAAAAACAAACAAAAAAACAAAGATGAACAAAAGGCGAAATAAGGCATCACAAACACAACAGGGCCGACAATAGGGCTACCGCCTTGGAACGGTCAGTGGCAAAAAAGACCGCTAGGGGTTTAAACAAATAAATGATCATTTATATATAATATAAAAAGCAAAAGACTAGGGTCTGGGTGGAACAAGTACTGTACACCTTCCGCCATCCGTAAGAATCGACACTTCCTCACTTACAAGTCTGAAAACTGTTTAAAACGGATATTTCAAATAAAGTTGGCATATAGTTTATTATTTTGAACAAATGTGAGTATAGAAGGCGCCATGCTGGTGATCCTGTATGTGCTTCTGACAAATCAACTTCAAGGTAAGTCATTCCGCATGACTGATCTTGCTTCATAACGTAAGGTTATGTGGTTTTAGCGTTTCAAGAAATTGCTTCAAATAGATCTGTTTGTGAAGTGCAACATGTTATGTTGCTCTGCACTTCTTGTTTAGCCCCATATTTAACAATAAGGCTGTTTATAGCTTTACTGATTTGTAAGCTAACTGGAACATGACTTTTTTCAATTCTTCAAAGAAACTGGACAAATAGTTTGTGGGTGGTGTCCATTCGTATTTGTATTTGTCGTCAACATCAGTGATACAAAATGGCTGTCGCCTGTAACAATAGACAAATATTAATAAAAATATAAAAGATATCTCTTCCGAAAAATATTATTCAAAGATGATGATATTTTGGCCGCATGTTTCTTAAGTGATTTCCTGTGACAAGTGTGTGTTGTTGTTTTTTATCTTTGTCAGATTCCAAAAATGGCTACCACGGGGACGCAAAGTTTTAAGTATTTCATGCGATGACCTGACAACCTCGTGGGACTCCATGATTTCACCTTCTGAAAACCTGAAAGTGGAGGTTGGTGCATAAACTTTAGTCCCTTGGGTTTTCTGGTCGTACCCTAGATTGGTTTTCTCTTTGGCTGTAACTGCTATGGTTGTTCAATATAATTCTGCATATATCCTGAGGTGCTTCTAATTATGTTTGTCTGTTTGCGTGTTTGTTTTTGTGTTTTGTGGTTGACTGTCGTCCTTGAATGCTGCTTTCCCTGTCCGATATTTTCATCCTTCTTTATATAGTTAGACTAACATATACGTGTATCGTTTCCTAATTTCTCTGGATGTGGCATGATAATAGCGAGTTGGTGTATACTTAAAATCGATTTCAGCTAACCAGTGGGCAATATTGCAAGCTGACCGTTCCAATAAATACTTAAAATGGGATCCCTTGGAAGCAACAAACACAAACAAAAAAGGAAAGTAGCACATTCGTTTGTATTGAGACTTTTATGAGAGATAAAATAGGATGCAATATGTTTAAGACTGTCATGTTTGTTTGTTTTTAGATTTCAACAACTAATACGCTGCCCACTGAAGTTCGTTTCTGAGCATTTGCAAATCCTTAAAAGAATAAGGAAAGTATTCCTTTAGAATAAGTTGCTGGTTCAAATACCAGACAAGATTTTATATCAAGTACATGTATGTCTTCAGGTTGGTCTTTTTGCGTGTTTTTGGGTTTACTGTGTTCCGTGAAAGATGCATTTCCTGTTCGACTTTTATACTTATTTTCATTATTTATTCCATATCGTTTAATGTGATATCTTTTAGTAAATTCAAAGGCTTTATTGTCAACAAAATGGTCCTAGTTTTATATTAGCAATTGTGCAACCATGCGTTTAAACTATATAACAAGGAAAATCGCGTCAATACACACATCATGTTTTGTGAAAGCGGAAGTTTTACATGTTGTAGGTTTAACTTATGTATGTATTACCGTTCGGTTTGTTCTGCCTTATGACTTTTAGGTCTTAAAACATTGATATTTAGATTAGATGCGTAATACATTCTATATTTAGGTAAGCACAGTTTACAAAATGAGGATTATAAATAAGATACACATGAAAAAAAACGATTGATAAGTTAACATGTTTGTTAAAGTGCTACACGTAATTCGCTAAAGAAAGAGGATACTTCATATAAAGTTGGCATATAGTTTATTATTTTGAACAAGAGAAGCCATGTTGGTGTTCCTGAATGTGTTATTGGCTTTTCTGGCAAACGAACTTCAAGGTAATACTATCTTTCTCAGTTGGTATATTTGGACTCACACCTATGTCAGATACTATTTATATATTCCTAACTTTCTCATCCGGGTATTTTGCTATACATTTCTGAGATGTTGCGATATTCAGTAGCTGAATACATAGGATGTTACTCAGACTTCGTCTATTTACGAAAAAGAAAACTGTTTGACCGTAATTTATATTAAATGTATTCAAACTGATGTTTTGAAATCAAACAAAACCAAAAGAACTGTACATAAAAACTAAAGCTTTGATTGAACATAACTAACGTCAATTAAGCGTCAACGATAAACTCCGAGTTTATCACACACACAGGATTGGGTGTGTGTCATTTTATTGACCATTGATTGGTCAACGTGTGATGATGTCATAAATTAAAATTGTTGACTTTATCTTTACAAGGAGGTTAGATATCCTTAAAAATTGTTGACTTTTCTGACACACGAATGTAAACTCCCATGTATGTTGTTTGGAATTTGTTTGACACAAGGGTAACATACCATTTATGTAAAACATAGTGTAGGACACCGATACCCGGTGCTGGTATCGTACCGTTTGCCGTTTCACTGGGAACCGGTATTTACCTGTATTTGGAAAAATATGTCTAACTTAATTATTTTGAAGCTGTTCTGGCAGCGAATAAGGTCCAAACCGCCGTGATCAGCGTGTCGTCATTTTATTTAAATATTTACACCCAGACTCACACAGCATGCGATTCACTGGCATTATTTTGCTGTGTAGTAACTAATAATTTAATCGAGAAACCACGTCTATTTATAGAACGTAATTTACACTTATTATGGAACCAATTAACGGTCATAGTCTACGGCGCGCTTTATAAAGTGGAACCAGTCTAGTAGTAAGGCACGCATTTGGATACGTATTTTCGTATTCACTTTTTCTAACAATTAAATGGAATTAAAACACAAAAAAATCACAATAAATATAATATATATAACTGAACATGAAATAACAAAAAAACATGTAACTTTAAAGCGGAAGATAACCGAAAATGAAATCAAGTACGAAAATAAGATCAACTGCTCGGACAAGTTCACTGTTATTGTTGATTCGCGGTATCGTTAACAGTACCGTTAAAGTACCGTACCTTTCGTTGGTACCGATACCAGTACCGTACCGTTTCATTTTAACAGTATCCAATCCTTAATTAATATACTTTGCTGTCACACAAATGTAATATACCATTTCTAGTGTGCAGTTTTGACTTTGCTGTGAGGTGGGGAAAATGTATTGATTTGTCTTTGTTATATGGAACTGACCCTGAAATTGCGGTCTAGCAAGTTTATAAAACAATTTATACGGGAAACTGTAAAGCATCTTCTCCTCAAACATTAGTTGAGCTATTTCGACACTTTTTTTTCAGCAATGATCTGTTTATCCTATATGATCAATATATACTAAAAATGGGATCCCTTGGGAGCAAAGAAAGGCAAACAAGGAACGTAACAGACATTTTTATATTCATATATACATGATGATCATTTATGTGTTATACTTATACTGTCTATTGATGCTGCCTTGTTTGTTAGAGAATATAACCTGGCTGGCATATCTTCATTTACACTGTCCCATTTTATTGGGTTGGCAATAGAGTAAGAGTGAGGTTTGGGGCACCCTTGAACCTGGTTTAAACTCCCAGCGACCTTTTTGTCACTGACTGTTCTAGCCCTATTGTCAACCCTGTTATGTTTGTGATGTCATATACTTTGCCTTTTTTGGTCTTTACAATTAGTGTTTGTTTCTATGCGTATTTTGGTTGACTGTGGCACTTGTATGCTACATTTACTGTTCGACTTTTATATCTGCCTGTGTGGCTTTAAAGTAGAATACCGCTTAATTCGGTGCTAGGGGCGTGAGAGGTGTAGCGCCTTATATTATCTCTGATGAACAGACTCAACAAAACCGAGTCTCCTGATTTCCTCTCTTGCTATTATTTGTTGCTTCCAAGCAATCCCCTTTTCAGTATTTATTTACATTCGAGATTTGGATTAAACTAGTGTCGAAATATGCTGAAATATGGTGTATATATTATCTCGAGGGAATGTAAATGAGTGAGTTATGGTGTATATATTACCTCGAGGGAATGTAAATGAGTGAGGTATAGTGTATATATTACCTCGGGGGGAATTTTAAATGTGTGAGGTATGGTGTATATATCATCTCGAGGGAATGTAAATGAGTGAGTTATGGTGTATATATTATCTCGAGGGAATGTAAATGAGTGAGTTATGGTGTATATATTACCTCGAGGGAATGTAAATGAGTGAGGTATGGTGTATATATTATCTCGAGGGAATGTAAATGAGTGAGTTATGGTGTATATATTATCTCGAGGGAATGTAAATGAGTTAGGTATGGTGTATATATTACCTCGAGGGAATGTTAATGAGTGAGGTATGATGTATATATTACCTCGAGGGAATGTAAGCGGGTGAGTTGCGGTGTATTTTTTATCTTGAGATATGTAATCGACTGAGTTATTGTGTATATATTATCTTGAGAGAATATAAGCGGATAAGTTCGCCAAAACCTATTTTAGATTTTAGAGTAAGGGCAAGATAATTATTGCAATATTAAATAAATCTTTTCCATATATGAGTCAATTTCCTGAATAAAAGAATAGAGTTAACGATGTGATATATAAGGTATCTCAATTTTAACATTGGTTTTAACATGTAGTGACTAGAACTGAAACTTGGATTAGTTTCTCCGTGGTAATTAAAATATAAATCTGAATAGCCAGGAAAGCTGTTTATATACATTGTATATTTTTTCTTTGACAAAAGTAGTGTAAGAGTATAAAAATACTACATTTTGAGAATCATGTTTTCCTTAAGACGAAAATCACAGATGTGTGTTGTTATGTGTGTATATGCGTGGTATACTAATTATGCATGCTGATCAAAAACTGTACTTTATTTGTTTCTTGTAAGATGGTTCATAATAAAAACGTTCGTATAAAAAAAGAGTATGATAATGGACCTTTAGAAACGGCCTAGCACGACACATACGAAATATTGCAGTCTCGGTTTGATTGAGACTGTTCATGAGCGGTAGTGAAATATGCTAGCTACCGCTCACGCCCTCTAGCCCCGGGTTGAGCAGAACTCAATATTCATAAAATCAACAGTACACAATTTTAACCATCCCGAAGATGGCATGCATACGGCGGTGGACATGGAGTTATATGCTTCCCCATATCGTACGGCGTATGGTCCCAGTGTATAATAAAATTAAATGCCCCGAAGTGCGTAATAAACATAATGGAATTTATTTGGGAGCAGCGGTTATGAAGCCTGCGTATCACAAGTAACAGCCAAAAGACTAAATAAAAAATCAGATAACATATCCTATAAGTGGTTAAACAATACCCAAGTCCTTATGTTTACATACATAGGTTATTCACCGACTTGTTATATGCCTGCATCGAATTTACATTACAAACAGATATAGACAAACACTATTATTGAAATTGAGAAGTCGTACGGACAATGACCGTGACCTTAAATTAAACTTGCAATACGTTTATTTCTAGTATTTATTCTTAGAATTATTGAATCGAAGTTGAATACTTCATTTTGGTTATGACAAACGCACAAGCATTATTGCACATGAAACAATGCATTATTCCAAACAGAACTAGACATAGTAAATCATGATAAAGTGCATCTATATTCATGTTAAAATAATAAAGTTTCTTACCTGAGAAAACTATCAATTCAGAATGTAGATCAACTTTCGTTTAATGTATCACGTTGAGGTATAAGGGAGCAAGTGATCTTTAGGTAGCTACAGGCCATTTTATGTGATTATTTCTCAGAGTGGTTGACATGGTGAAGTGGACACTTTGACCAATGAAAATCTGTCCAGGCTATTTGCTGACCTGTAACCTTTGAATATATTTAAATACTGACCAGTAAATTTCGGCGGAACTAAATTGACTATGATTCATTAGGTCCGTAGAAATTCTCAGAGATATGACAAAAACTGTTACCAGGGGGTTCGGCAGCTTCCTGTATTCAGACAGGGAATGGTCAATTGATTAATATGTGGTTACCTTGAAGTTCTTAAAGTATAAATATTGTTCTATTAATATCACTTTTTGGCTGACCACTTGATATATAAGCCTGGTGAGAAACTCAGAGAATGGCCGTTCAGAGTTAAACTATTTGTAAGTCTTAACTGAGTCTTAATATTAATTACCGCTGCATATTTGCATATAAAACCTTAAACATAGATAACTGCAAACTACAATTAACACATATCAAATTCTAAAGACTATATATATGTATATGTAAATGAAAATGCAATATTAAAGAATTAAAACAGGAAAAGAACATGCACACAATACACTATTAATTATAGCTGGGTAACAGAACAGAAAATAAGTCTTTCACAGAACAAAATCAACCAAAAACATGATTTAAAACAAACAACCTCTACAATGTTTCTAAGAAGCAAGACAGTGTGACATAACAAACGCAAACAGGTTGACAATATGGCTACCGCCTTGGAACGGTCAGTAACAAAAATGCCGCTGGGGGAGAACACCCGGTTCTAGGGTGCACTGAACCTCACTCTTACCCAATTGTCATTCTATTAAAACGGGGCAGGGCAAATAAAGAAATAAAGAAAGGCTAGATTCTCTTACAAAAAAGGCAGCATTAATAGGCAATATAATTATAACACATCATGTATATATGAATATAAAACAATCTTTCAAAGCCATACTGCAAATACTCTGTCCGGTCATCGCACAATCAAAGAGGAAGGCATAGTGGAGAACTGTAAATGGGTCAAGAACTAAACCTGCAGTGCGTTGCAAAATGGTAATGTGATAACCTCTTTTAATAAACTTTTTACAAGTTTAATGAAGATGCGTGTGTATGAAAGTGATTATGACAAAGGATCTTACTAAGTTTGCAAAGTATATGATCATCACCATAGAAGTCAGGTTGTGATCCTCAACTCCATTGCAAGCTATAGAAAACGAAGAGGTTCAAAAACTCGGAATAAACTGGGAACGTCAATAACTTGTTTAAACATGGTGTTTTCACCTTTATATATAATACATCCTCCGAAATTAAAAACAAGAAAACAATTACAAATCACAGCAAACAGAGGATATTTACATTGCTCCTGAAAATAGTCATAACGACATAACGATATAAATTCTCTCCAAAAGATGATATAATGTATTCTAAATTCATTGGATCAGTACCCATCCGACATCTTTATATGGTATATGCTTGAATAGGTGCCTGATGTTAGACTGTTAGAATCGCGTAATGTGATTTCACAACTTTACACCATGAGTATAGTCATATAACGGACACACACGAAAGATATTCGGCTGGATGACTAGTAAGAGCCTGTGTATCTCCGTAGATACAGAAACCAATCGTCTTAGGTGATCTAGGTGGCCGAGTGCACTGAGACGCTTGTTATCGAGGGGGATGTTATCGTTATTCAAATCACAATTAGTTTATAATAAATACTGAAAAAGGAATTCCTTGGAAGCAACAATCACAAATAAGGGAGAAAAGTAGCAGACTCGGTTTTATCTAGTCTGTTCATGAGTGTCATAAGTTAAACATCACGTATTAACTAAACAACTAGTTGATTAAAACATGTAATTGTGAGGTAAATAGGTAAATAACCACCAAATCTGTCTCAACTATGCAAGAAATTAGACAAAGGCATTTTGTTCAGAATGATTTATATACTTTCATTTCCTTAACCGGTAAAGACTGCACGTCACGAAAAAAAGATCATGCCGTTCTTATTGTCGGCATATATTGGAACCGTACGGATAACATGTTTTGCCTAAATTGGCCCTAAAGCTAAAACATGTGTTTGTAACTGTATTTTACATGTCAAAATGTTTGTATTTGTGTGATTCGCATTTTTCAAATGCGAGACAAATTGATATGTGCATATGTCCATATAGTCGCGATAAATACACTTGTTCTCAAAGCTTCTGCTTAACTTTGAAATACGTGTGTATGCGGTTGTAATAAACACGTTGGTAGGAGTGAATGTATTTATTTGACCTTTATTTTTTACATATTTTTTAACATCGCTTGCAAAACAAGTTCTTGAACCTTATAATAATCACTCTCCATGGCTACCTGTGTAGAACCCGTACTAAGCAATGTGGATTGATTCTCTTGCTCAAGGATAAATAGCGTAGCCACGGCGAGGGTCGAACCCACGACGCTCTACCAATGGACCACGCCCTGAAATGTATATAATTACAAACAAACTGTCTCACATATTTGTAATACAAATAGCACTGAACGAGATTAAAGGGATCATCACAAAGACCGGAATGAGAAATAAAAGCTAAACGTAAAAGTGTAAAATTGACGAAGCCCACAAAATGAAGATCGACGTCGTATATGATCCTTATGTCAGAAGAAGATATATGTGGAATATCTAGTACTTAGTTCCTGAGAAGAAAACCCAAGTTTAAATTAACGAAGTTATTAACGTAACCTAATCCAACCCAGCAACCCAATATAAGTTCCTGCTTAAAAACATTGTCCGTCACAGAAAAATAAAGTCATAGACTTTGTATTGAAAACATAAAGGGTATAAAATTGTCTTATGTAACAAACAATTTAAGAGCAATATTCAAATAATTTCGGCTAATTTGTTTTAATGTATAACAATAAGATATTAATCCTTAAGAATAAAGACAAGACACGATCGTATCAATTAAATATTTTCATTAACTAGTACCTAACGACATTTTTGTAAATAAAGGTGTATTCGCCTTATTCGGTTGTTATACCTACGTTCATTGTTTACCAACTACAAATAGCTCAGTTTTATGCAGATGATTCAAAGATAAGTGAGAACCGCTGTAAACAAACTTCGATAATTGCAATGCAATATAGGTAAGACAGCTTTACGTGTCTATGTTATAGTATTTGGTTTGACCCCGTGGATACGATAACAGACTTCCAGGGGATGTTTTTGCTGATTAGGGTCATAGGTTCTATTTTTTTCAATTTTAGTTTTAAAAAAAAGCACAAAAAAATACAGTTTATATTTTTCAAATGTTTTTAAAGACAATATTTATTGTGAAAAGAAATGGATATATATTCATGGAAACAGTTACTGCGGGAGAATGGCAGTCTTGCTGTAACCTTGTCATCGAGGCGGAAAGCGCTACTGGGCAACTAACAAAGCTGTTGAAAGAGATGTAGAAGAACTTGTCATCAGCATCGCATCAAGTGACGAGCAGACAGATACTGCTAGCGAAGGCGAATATTAGTAATCACTATAATTGTTATTGTTTGAAAAATATAGAGAAAAATTAAATATAAAACATATATGAAAGAAAAAAAAGAAGAAAAAAGTGAAAACACATAAATAAATAATATTAAATTAAAAAACCGACATCTTGAATGGAGTTTAAGTTATAAAATAAAAAGTATATGAAACATGAGGTTCGAACTCTCATCGCTGGCTTAGTAGCCCTGCGTCTTACATCTACACCACTACATTGTCTATAAGCATTTGTGTCTTCTTATTGAGATGTATCTATATGATATCGTCACACTAAGCAGATTTTATCCGTTATAACGTGATCAACCTATTCTGTTTAAAATGAAACTTGCCTTATTACTATTCATCTTTGAAAGTGTAGGTCACGGCTGCCGGATTCCTATGAATCTTCCCCTCTCTCTGAGGCGGCTTTAAATAACCTATACTGTGTTGATGAGGCGTTAAACAACATCTATACAAATGTGCAATCGCAAAGCAATTTAGGTCAATACACATTGCATGCTTTGTGAATGAGGAAGTTTTTGACGTTGTAAGTTTAAAATGTATGTACTACCAATAGATTCGTTCTGACGGTTGGCTAATTCAGTTTAAATACATAGACACAAAATAATTTATATTTAAACAAGTGATTTGGCGAAACAAATGCAACAACATTACAAGTTTACAAAATTAGGATTATACATAGAGGGACTTCGATCACTAACTATAGTTTAACTATGGTCGTTGATCTGCGCATGTCTAGTAAAGGAGTAATGCGAACTTACTCTAGTTAAACCATAGTTTCACGCGGCATAGTGTAAAACCTGGAATGTGATTACTTTATGATATAGATATATGTCAATCCAAAATTAACAACTAAAACTAGAATAAATAAAGGCACATGAACAAATATGTGATATATAGAGTCTAGTCTCAGCGAGTTGGTTACCAATTAAATACAGGCACATAAACAAATATGTAATATCTGGGATAATATAAAGCCCTGGTAATATATAGAGTCTAGTCTCAGCGAGTTGGTTACCAACTGACTTTCATACAACACCGAGAATCGAGGTTTTTAAATAAGGCCATGCCGAGTTTTTTCTATCTTTAGCGGGTCATCCTACATAACACTTCTAATGAAAACAAACATTTCTCCTCTGGCTGATGCAGTCATACTTCAAAACAAAACAACGTTGCTTTCTCGAAACCTACCTACCAGGCAAGAAAAAAGAAACGAAAAGTCGAGAGGAAAAAAACTACGATGGCCCATTTGGCTCACTTTTATTTCACTTCAATTTCTTGACTTCCGCATTCTGCATTTCCAATTCCGCATTCCGAATTCCGCATTCCGAATTCTGCTTTCCGAATTCCGCATTCCCAATTCCGCATTTAGAAGTAGGTAGTAAGATAATAATAATAATATAGTTTATAGGCATAAATGACCAGTCAAAATTATAAGAAAAAGAGCTATTGTTTATTGTTTGCTAGAGTTAGACCATAATAATAATAATAATAATAATAATAAAAATAATAATAATAATAATAATAATAATTCATGCGTGCATGTGCATGTGTGTGTGTGTTGTGAAATCACAGTGTTACTGTTAAAGATGCAATTACTTTTCACATTTTGTATTTAATAATCATGTAATATAAAAGTGTATGAATATTGCCAGTGACCACGATTGTTGTATTTTTATATAAACCACATATTTTAAATTAAATTCCCTATAACCTGAGTATCCGTGTATCCTTTGTATAAATACACCATAAACGTATATACTAGTATACCCTATAAATATACACAAACTCCTACTATTATACCCTATAAATATACACAAACTCCTACTCGAGTATCTGTTAATTGAATTGGGTTTTTAGGGCGCACCAACACATGAAAGGTTATATGGCGCCTAACAGGGATGAACATGCAAGGCTCATCCTCCATTTACATCAAGATAAAATATGGAGAATGGGCCTCGAACCTTCTAACCTGCAGAACTGCAGAGTTGCTGCAAATTATATAGTAAACACTCCATTTACGATGGAGCCACGTTTCCACGTTTGCATACGCGGTGTCATGATGAAGACCTTGAATGAGCATGATAAAAAATGACAAAATGAACATGACGGGGTCCTACCCGTCTGCCTCTAGCGGGATTTGCAGTGGTTGTATTCTACCCCGGCAACCACACGGGGTGAGTATCTGTTAATCCTTTGTATATATACACACTATAAACTTCAATATAAAATATAAGATTTTCAAAAATACTCTTATTTAGTATTAGTGCAAACATGAAAAAAAAAACATTATTATGGAATGCGGAATTCGGAATTCGGAATCCGGAGTGCGGAATGCGTAATTCGGAATTCAGAAGTAAAGAAATATTTTATTGTTATGTGTTTGGGTGGTGTATATCACTAGCGGATCCAGGTTGGGTATAAATTCAGAGTGGATCACTAGCGGATCCAGAGGGAAGCCCGTGCGAAGGGCCGGACTGAGATTGTATAAATTACATAACATATTAAGGTTTGTAAAGTTTGGACCGCATCTGGACCTCTCCCTGGACACCCCTAGATACACCAACCTGAAAAAATTGAAAAGAAACGTGTGTTGTAGTTTTCTTGTTATTGTGAAAACTTTTGCTCCCCCTCGAGGTAAAATCCTGGTTCTGCGTATTAACTTTCGGATATAAGATTACAGTTTATTCGTACCAATTAGATTTTAAGAGAGCAGGCGCGTAGCTGGGCGTACGCACCTTCGCACGTGCATACAATTATTTGTCAATGTCCGAAAAAATAAAAATCGAAAAAAAAAATGCGAAAAACGCAATAAAAACTGAAGGGAATAGGGTGGGAGTGGTGAGTTGTAGTTCCGTATGCCGTACCTGATTTAATTTTGTCTTCTGTTTTCAATGTGTATTAAAATAGCAGTCAAAATAAGCTTAAAATTGCTATGTAATATACGCCAAAACTCACCTATGATCGTCTGGTAAAAAAAAGAAAATCACGGGGAAGCATGCCCCCGACGGGGAAGCATGCCCCCGGACCCCACTAGCGGAGGTGCGTAACTCAAATGTGGACCCAGCTACGCGCCTGGAGAGGGTAATGTCATCGCCTCATAGACAATGAAAAAGACAGCACACAAAAAAGGACGTTTGTTTTTTCATGTTTGCATCAATAGTAAGTGTATTTTTGACAATCTTATTTTTTATATTAAAGTTTATAGTGTGCCAAGGATCAACAGATACTCAAGTTGGAGTTTGTATATTTATGGGATATAATAGTATATACGTTTACAAAGGATCAACAGGGATATTCAGATTTTATCACATAACTTACGGTGTGTGAATGGAATAACACCATTCTATATTTTCGATATACTACTAGTTATATAAGTATGCAAATAAGCCTAGTATGCGCTGTCAAAAAATATCAATAATGACTATGATCCAATTCCCACGGTTTATGTCGGTTTCGGACAGACAAAAGGCAATAAAAGTCGATATGTGTGTTATGTGATAAATAGAATCTAAACTCGTTAGCAAAAATGATATTATGCTCGGCAAGAGCCTCGCATTATATGATTTTTGCATCTCGTTTAATAAACTCAATAATGAAAGTAAGTAAGTAAGATCCTCTATATATAGAATTTAATTTAAGGTTATGGATTTTGGATTATAAAAAATACAACATTCGTGGTCACCGGCAATATTCGTGCATCTTTATATTACACGATTATTAAATATAAAATGTGAGAAGAAACTGCATCTTTAACACTGTGATTTCGCAAAGCGCATACATGCACGTGCACGCATACATTATTATTAATACTATTATTATTATCATTATTATCATTATTATTATCATTATCATTACTATTATTGTGGTAGTGGTAGTATAGTAGTAGTAGTAGTAGTCTTTTACTCGTACTACTTACTTACTACCTACTTATAAATGCGGAATTCGGAATTCGGAAGTCAAGAGATGGAGGAGAAGTGAATGTGAGCCAAATGGGCCATCGTAAAAACCTGCTGTATTTTTCATCATTATTTGGACGTTTTTCAACGGAAACCATATTCAAACAACAAAACAAGTTATAATGATACTCATGTAAGAATTTTGTTTATTCCTATTAGGAATTGATGTAGTTGATCAAGTTGTTCATTTCCCTAGTCATTTTATAACTTGTTCTGCGTTGTCGTCGACGTGGAAATACGTTTCCGATGGTTTCCATATGAATGTCAAAAATGTTTTTGTTTTTTTTGGCCCAGACATTCAAAAACTTACCAGCCCAATGACGCTAAACATAGAAAAATAACTTGGTTAGGCACTAACAAGCTGTGACAGACTCTATTTATTTTTGTGTAGTATGGTGCTGCCCTACTCTAACTTCCATTAATTTATCGAAAGTTATAGTATGGTTAAGCTCCGCCCCTTTGTCTGTATGGAGTTAAAAGATTTAATGCTATGCATTCATCAAAGGAAATTCCACCGACCATACTACTGTAAACGGACGAGGAAAAACTAGTACACTCACCCCAATTGAGTCCTACTACACAACAATGCTATGATATTGTTGCTATGATATTGTGCACTGTCTTTGTTAGTTTGCGTGCATGTGTCTGCCATGTACATAATTATGTCAATGTTTGTGTGTGTGTGTGTGTGTGTATGTGTGTGTGTGCGCGCGCGCGCGCGTGTGTGTTTGTGTGTCTGTGTGTGTATGTGCCTGCGTGTGTGATAGTCTGCGTGTGCCAGTCTGTGTGTGTGTGTGTGGCTAGAGGTTATAATACCAATAGGTTAGAACATGTCAGATATATTACATTGTGTTCCCATGCTTTCCTAATATCCTTATATGGTAAAATAAGCATATTTCACATTTTTAGCTCTACTGGCCAAGGGCCAGAAGAGCTTATGGGATGGCGAGTTGTCCGTCGTCCGTCGTCCGTCCGTCGTCCGTCGTTAACTTTTGTCTCGTTAAGACGATAGGGCCTTCATTTCTCATCCGATCTTTACCAAACTTTAACAGGTTGTTAATATAAATGAAAGCTCGGAAAAGTTCGAAAACCAGCCAGATCGGTCCAGTAACAGAGGAGTTATGGCCCTTTAATTTAGTTAAAAATGCTATATTGCTATATTTTGCCTCGTTAAGACGATAGGGCCTTCATTTTTCATCCTATCTTTACCAAACTTTACCAAATTGATAATATCAATGAAAGCTCGAACAAGTTCGAAAACCAGCCAGATCGGACCAGTAACAGCGGAGTTATGGCCCTTGATTTAGTTGAAACTGCTATATTTTGCCTCGTTAAGACGATAGGGGCTTTATTGTTCATCCGATCTTTACCAAACTTTATCAAATTGTTAATATCAATGAAAGCTCGGTCTAGTTTGAAAACCGTTCATATCGAACAAGTAACAGCGGAGTTATGGCCCTTGATTTAGTTCAAAATGCTATATTTTGCCTCGTTAAGACGATAGGAGCTTCATTGTTCATCCGATCTTTACCAAACTTTATGAGATTGTGAATATCAATAAACGCTCGGACAAGTTCGAAAACCATTTATATCGGACTAGTAACAGCAGAGTTATGGCTCTTGATTTAGTTCAAGATGCTATATTTTGCATCGTTAAGACAATAGGGCCTTCATTTTTCATCCTATCTTTACCTAACTTTACCACATTGTTAATATCAATAAAATCTCGGACAAGTTCTAAAACCAGCCATATCGGACTAGTAACAGCGGAGGTATGGCCCTTGATTTAGTTAAAAATGCTATATTTTGCCTTGTTAAGACGATAGGGGCTTCATTGTTCATCCGATCTTTACCAAACTTTATCAGATTGTTAATGTCAATAAAAGCTCGGTCAAGTTCGAAAACCAGCCAGATCGAATCAGTAACAGCAGAGTTATGGCCCTTGATTTTGTTAAAAATGCTACAATTTGCCTCGTCATACGATAGGGCCTTCATTTTGCATCTGATCTTTGCCAAACTTTACCAGATTCTTTAGTTATGGCCTTTGATTTAGTCAAAAAGCTGTTTTTTAGCCGAAACTTTCAAAAAACGTAAATGGCAGTCACTCGCTATATGATGTTATAAGAGCCATGTTAGCCAGTAGAGCGTCCACAGGCCCTCTTGGGCCTCTTGTTTCATTCCAATTTTCGTCCAGGTTCATTCCATATTTTATCCTATACTCAGTACATGTGTCACAGACTAAACTATGGAATGGGAACTTTAGACTAGAATGGAATGGAATGCGATTGGAATCAAAGGCTCATTCCATTCCAATTCCATTCCATCCCAGGTTTTAGACTATGCCGATTATACATGGTGCATTTATTTACCTTGACACCGGCAACGCAATTTCTCAAATAATTCGCTGTAAAACAGTTAATTGTTGTTGCAATTGTATATATGTATCGAGTAACTGATTAAATACAAATAACACATTTATAACTCAAGTCAAATGTCTATAAATGCCGAAGATACAACAAAGTTAGTTTCAAATTTGTGAAAGTTTATTTTTGTCCGCCATGTTTGAACCAGATCAACCATCCCCTTGCCGTGGGTTGAACTATAGTAGACTGATGACGTCATTATGGTTAAACCATTGCGTATTCGATCTGACCATAGTTAAACTACGGATACTATGGTTCGTGATCGAAGTCACTCATAATATACACATGACAAAACGATTTATAAGCTAACATCTTTGTTAAAGTACTACTACACTTAAAGATAAGGGTTTAAACGGATACTTCACATAAAGTTGGTATAGCGTTTATTATGTTGAACAATAGATGCGTGTAGAAGGCGCCATGTTGGTGGTCCTGTATGTGCTATTGGCTTTGCTGGCAAACGAACTTCAAATTAAGTCATTCCGCATGACTGGTCTTGCTTCATATCGTAAACATATGTTATTTTAATCTTTCAAGAAACAAATGTGTCTGCATGTGAGATGCAAACGTTTATACTGCTCTGAATGACTTTAACCTCATATTAAAAATATGGCGGTTTATAGATTTATTGATTGGTAAGCTAACTGGTGCGATGACCGGACATTCTCGTTGGACTCTACTTTCGTCCCTCGTAATTTCTCTTGATGTGGACTTAATAGTTAGAAATTTCCGCGTGATGGAATATACTTTTATTTACACTATCTTGTCAATTTGGACGCTGAAGACAGGACAATAGCGAGGTTGTGTACACAAAAAATCGATTTAAGCTAACCAGTAGGCCATATTGCCTACTGACCATTCCGAGTCTGTAACCATGTCTTCACCACTCTTTGTGTTGTATTATGTCCTTTTCATTGTATATTTAATTTTCTCTTTATTTGTGGTACAGTGCGGACCTAGGTGCCTTTGCGATTGAGTGCTGTGTGTTCTACAGGACCGTGTTTCTCATTTTTAAATTAGAATACCACTTAAGCCAGTGATTAGGATCGTAAGAGGTGATTCATAATGCATTGTCTCCCATAAGAAAACAATACAACTACGAGTCTTCTACTTTCTTTTCTTGTTTCTCTTGTCTGAGTTCGTTGCTTCCCCTTTTTTAAATTTTCTGTTATAAACAGAAATATAATTCACCTTGCTAATATACTTAGACTATTTGACCTTAAAAAGATAATTACTGAATTTAATAGGATCACATCTTGTTAAATATAAAAGAAAACGTTTGTAAATCACGAAACATTCGTGTTGGTCTTAATGACCATTTGTGTTGTGTGTTGATTTTTATCCTGCTTTAATTACCTACTTTTCATGATTATAAATGTTTTTTAGCCATATCGTAATGTGACATCACTGAATGGAATTGATTTTATATAAGCATTGATAAGCTAGTTTTCATATCATTACTATTTTAATGTGTGTATATATTCATGTGAACATTATGAAATAAATACTGTTCAAAAACCAAGAAAAGTAGTAATCTATAGTAGTCTAAAAACTATAGACCAGTGAGGATTTTAAATATTGTCTGCACATTTTTAAGAAGAGTTTTAAGTTAAGAATAATATGCTGTCTGATTTATAATCTGGTTTTAGGAGCTCTTACTCTACAACCACATATATTTTACATGTTTTTGATCATATCAGGAGAAATTATTTCTAAAGGTTTAAACACCGTGATGGTCATGTTAGATTTACAAACGGACTTTGACCAAACACATGTCGAAATGTTAAGCACATGGGGATAGTGTCAACGACTGGTATATGACCATCCATGTATACGGATACAAATACGATAATGAGAAAAATGGTCCTATAGAAATCATAGCACCCAAACGCAAATAAAACGCTATGTGACTATTGCGTCATTTGACATTCCTGTTTTAGATGGTGTCTCATTCGTGTTAGCTATCATACTTAATGTATACGTAACAGATGCTTTCCTGGAATCAATCATTTAAACATTCTCCAAATGGCGGCTCCATTTCAAAAGAACATTCAAATCTTCTTTGTTTATCATCCGATTTTGAAAAAAAATATTCTTGTTCAAGTATTCCAGAACTCGCAATAATAACGATGTTGGCCTACATTCCATTTAACACAGAAACAAAGCTATATATTTTCACTAACCCGTTGTCCGTGCGTACCATGCATTAAAACTTCGTTTCTATAGGCAATGAGACAAATACGGACTGGCTTCAAAATCGTTTCAAAGAAGTTATTAAAGTGTTTTTCAAATTTTATGCCACGTGTACTCGATAACCACAAATTGCTGAAAAAAGTTAACAGAATGAACAAACGAACAAGTTCCAGCACATATGATGCTCGTTATCCCAATTAATTCGTCAAAAATAGGAACGTTATACCTGTTTATACCTATTATCACGTCAAAAATAAACTACAACTTTCCGTGAATGCTATCATTTGTGCTTACTCCAAACTTCGTGATTGCCAACCATGCAAGACAATTACTACGGTATCAAAAGCCAAATCTAGCTTTCAAATACCATACAAATTTATATGTTCATGACAGCAGCTCTACCATTAGCTAGGAGCATGAACATGATGAACAGTATGATGTATGCGTATGAACTGTACGCTTGTCCGAAAGAAAATAATGGTTCTCTTCCTAACTCAATACAAATCAGAAAGAACGGGCATTTAATGCATCACTTTTTTACAAACTTGGGACGCCGTAGTGGAAGTCAAAACAACCTTCTATTAGTTTATGGTGGTATTATATTGATGTCCAAAAAAACGTTTGTTTAGCCTCATTACGTGATCCGAGTATTAACTTTCATATCCCATCCAAGCCTTCTCCAAGAAGCGAAAACGGGGTTGGCTGGGGTATGAAGTAAACCCTTAATTTAAGCTTCAAACACTTGCATGTTGTAAATTAAAACATTTAATAGGTAAATTCAAACAGGTTATCGCTTTTTTTTCATTAAAACATTTAAACATGTTTTATTGTCAACATATCCGTAATAACGTCCTGCTTATATAAGCTTTCCCATTGCTTAATACAATTAAGGCGGGACCACGTAATAGACAAACGATGCATATCTCGATCATTTTTTATTTTCAGATATGGCATTCATGTAAACACGTTGTTCTTTGTACATAACACATTATGTTGAAACGCAAACATGTACGAGAAAATTGACGATCTCACTGGCGATAATTTAACAAATATATCGTTTCTAGACAGAACACAACTCTTTAATTATGTGTAGCTTGCTGACACCAAGATAATTGACATATTTTGATTGTTTCCAGATTTCGAGATTAATATGTTTATTTTTTTTGCATACATCACTTTCAACATAAATGTATAATAACAATACTATTTCACATTTTGAAAAATAATTTCGTAACTTATCAGTGTGTTAGAAACAGATGTGCATTGGTTAAAGCCAGCACAGACTTACTCACAGACTTCTAGTGTAAATCTAGCACAGACTCACAGACTTAGGGTAAGTGTGAGGTTTGGTGCACCCTAGAACCGGTTTAAACCCCCAGTGGCCTACTTTGCCACTGACCGTTCCAAGGCGGTAGCCCTATTGTCAACCCTTTTGTGTTTGTGATGTCGTTTACTTTTATTATTACTTTTGCCTTCATGTTTGTCTGTTTCTATGTTTGTTTCTGTGTTTTGTGGTTGACTGTCCTCCTTGATTGCTACTTTCCCTGTCCGATCTTTTTATATTTCTTTTAACAAGGCAAACTATAGCATATTTCAGAAAATCAAGGGTCATATATCTCCGATGTAAATTTAAAAAACAAAAAACAACTTAAACTCAAAAAAATGTAAGTTTGCTTCGTTTTAGCAACATGTGAAAGTGATTTTTTGCTAATTCAGGGGCCATAACTCTGGTGTTACTTGTTTTTCGTGTTACTGGTGTTACTGGTGTTACTTGTCCGATCTTGCCTATTATCAAACTCGTCCGAGATCTTATGGTCATATACAGTCTATGCAAGTTTGGTTAAGATTGCTGAAGAAATTCGGCCTCTATCGTGTAAACAAGATAAACAAGGGATTACTGGTTTTCAAACTCTACCCAAAAAAAGTATGATAATGGACCTTTGGAAACAGCCGAGCACAACACAAAAAAACAACTTTGTTTTACTTATATTGCCTATTGATGCTGCCTTGTTGGTTAGAGATTAGATCATGGCGGGGATTTCTTTATTTACACTGTCCTGTTTTAATGGGATGACAGTAGGTTAAGTGTGAGGTTTGGTGCACCCTAGAACCGGTTTAAACCCCCAGTGGCCTACTTTGCCACTGACCGTTCCAAGGCGGTAGCCCTATTTGTCAACCCTTTTGTGTTTGTGATGTCGTTTGCATTTATTATTGCTTTTGCCTTCTTGTTTGTCTGTTTGCGTGTTTGTTTCTGTGTTTTGTGGTTGACTGTCCTCCTTGAATGCTACTTTCCCTGTCCGATCTTTTTATATTTCTTACTATACATAATATTATAGTTATATTGTTTAAAGATAGTTGCTTAATTAATCAGATTTGTGCTAATATTTCAGCTCAGAGTCAATGTCCCAACTGCCTTTACAATGACTGTATGAATAATGGTCTCTGTAACTATGGCTGTAATCCTGGATACTGAGGAGACGCGTGTGCTTATCAATGCCCATCCTCATGGCCCACAAACTGGCCCACAAAATGTATATCTTGCCATTCATTTAGTAACTGTAATGAATGCAACATAGGGTTTTATGGATCTGACTGTTCCAATACCTGTTCCGCTGGATGCAATAACAACGTATGCGACAAAGCAGATGGCAAGTGTTCCTGCAAGTCTGGATTTATCGGTGGCAGCTGTGATCAGTGTGAAGATGGAAAATATGGAGTTGACTGCAGTGGTATGTGTCCCTTAAAATGTAAAAGGTGCACTAACTATGACTTATGCTCAGTGTGTAATTACGGTTACTATAGTGATACATTTCAGGATGTGTCATCATATCAGTCTTATTCTGATTGTCGTTATTATTGCCGACCGAATTGCAAAATATGCACGTCTTACAACTCCTGCGGCGAATGTAAGCCGGGATATCATGGCACGTATTGTCAAAATACCTGTTCTAAAGGGTGTCTTAATGACAACTGCAATAAGAAATCTGGCACGTGTATCGATGGGTGTAAGTCTGGTTTTACTGGTGGTCAGTGTGATAAGTGTACAGCAGGCAAATACGGCTCTGACTGTAACATGGATTGCCCTACAATGTGTTTGGATGGAGTCTGTGACAGAAGTTCTGGATATTGTTCATCGTGTGGAAAATATTATTATGGAAACCGTTGTCAGGACACATGTTCAACTAATTGTGTTAATGGTAGATACTGTGATACTGACGGAAAGTGCACATATGGATGTAAAAATGGCTTCTTTGGTCGGAAATGTCAGGATGAATGTCCGTCTTATTGCGACAAAGAACGTGAAGTCATATGTGACTCAAATGGAGCGTGCTCATCGTGTGGTAATGGAAAGTTTGGGTCGTCTTGTGAGAACGATTGTCCAGATAAGTGTTCTTTGTGTGACTCTCTAGCATTATGCTCGTCTTGTGATGATGGGATCTACGGCACTATTTGTGAATACGCATGCCCAAAAACGTGTATGGCATGTACGTCCCCGGATGTATGTTCGAAATGCAATGCAGGATATTACGGAACTGCATGTGAATACATCTGCTCAATAACATGTACGATATGTTCATCTCTAGATTCATGTTCTAAATGTCATGCAGGCTACTACGGTACTAATTGTTCTTCTAACTGTCGGAGTAAATGTAAAATTGGAACTGAGTGTAACAAAGATGATGGAAACTGTTTAGGAGATTGCGTGGCAGGTAAATCCGGATATGATTGCATCTCAAATTGTGCAAGTGAATGTAAATCATGCGAGAAGAGTAATCCTTCTAAATGCACTGAATGCGTTAATGGTAAATATGGCTATTCGAATATAACCTCCTCTTACACTTGCAATATTGATTGTCCGCTTAATTGTCTCAACACAACTTGCGATGAAAAGAACGGTAACTGTGTCTTTGGCTGTACTGGAACTAAATTCGGAAACAACTGCGTTGAGGATTGTCCTTCAAACTGCAAAATCCAGGAATGTGACTGGAAAACCGGGAATTGCTTAAATGGGTGTAACAATAATTATTATGGAACCCGATGTGAACAGATATGTAGTGCGAATTGTAAATCGTTAGTTTCCGATGCCGAAAGTCGATGTCATGATTCAAACGGAACTTGTAAGGAGGCATGCAATAACGGTTGGCACGGAAGTACGTGTAAAAAAGAATGTAGCGTGTACTGTTTAAACCTGGCCTGTGACGTTTCAGGGGTATGTAAAGTTGGCTGTGTAACTGGCTTTGAAGGAAACAAGTGTGAACAAGGTTAGCATTTGCTTTGTCAATTATTTTCACTAATTCTAGCTCGACTAATCGAAAAAATGAGACAGCTAAAGTAGTATGAGAGCTAACGACGTCGTTGTGCGTTTAAATTTGTTTATATATTCAATTCTTCGCACACTAAAACTTAGTTAATCTTCATCCAATGTGTTGGTGTTATCATAAACGCTAATGCTTGTGTTTGTTTTGGGATAGTTCATACATCTAGCGTTAGTAGGTCAAACGACAAGGTCACAGTGAACAAACATTACCTTCACCCTTGTCAACTGTACGTCCGGCCTCCTGTTGTATTACGATCTACTAGGTAACTGTTCATGAAACTATGTATACATTTTAACAAATATTCATGAAAGTATGTATACAGTTTGTATTGGGGTTGTTAAGATACATATTGAGTTTGAATAGGCGTTAAACTAAGGGGTAAGGAAGAAAATATGTTGGTTGTTAGACAATGGTGGGAACTTCTCAGCTTCAAATATTCAAAATAGTTTCGTCAACTAACTGAGTGAGACTTAGATTTGACCTTTTCGTTTGTCTGTTTGCGTGTTTGTTTTTGTGTTTTGTGGTTGACTGTCGTCCTTGAATGCTGCTTTGCCTGTCCGATATTTGTATCCTTCTTTAGATATATTGTATTCATGATGTATTACCAGATGGTATTTACGTTTGCACATGTTGGTTTAATTTACATTGCATTCTTAGATATTTTTCTGAAATTATAATTCATTTGGAATGGGGATATTCATCTGCATATACTGCTGTTTTTTTACAGAAGTTTCCGATACAGCGTCATCAAGCAATGCTACACTATATGCCGGTGTAGGAGGTGCGATTGGCATGCTGGTGTTTATTGCTGTCCTCTTGTTGGCTGTTTGGCTTATACGGTAAGGAACCTTTATATTTACTAGCATGGTCAAATGTTGGTTATTCGTATGAAGGCAAATAGTTATTCGACGTGTTTCGTGTGTGTGTGTGTGTGTGTGTGTGTGTGTCGAAACAATATAAATCAGAAAATAAAATAAACTCGGTAGACTTCAAGGACGACAGTCAACCACAAACACACACAGAAGCAAAGAACAACTTAAACGATGAATAAAACACAAAATAAGACATCACAACCACAAAACGTTTGACAATCATTCGAACTCATTCATGTCAAATCCTATCACAGTTGTATTTATTTTTCCAGTTAAGGTATGATCCTTACTTAAACATCGTGAGCAAAAGTTGAGTTCATCGAAAAGTTTCACTATGTAAATCTCTGTAATAACAAGAGGAACAAAAGAAAACTGATGATACTTGTTATCTTAAACAGCGTTTTATTAATGGTCTCATTTTGAATCTAACGATACTTATTTGCTTATAAATAGTGTTAAATTTACCAAAACCATAAAAAAATCACTTAGAACCAAAGCAAAATTCTTCCAACAGACGTTTGCTATTTAAAGTTTCATTATTATATTATATAAGTGGTAATCTATGGTAAACTAGTGTGCGTGAACGATCTGAAGGAGTGTTTTTATTTAGGATTTTGTTGTACATACTTTTGTAAACAAATATTAATGTTGTAAGGTGTACAAGGGGATTGTCCTCCTCGACCCCTTCTACGTCAATGGACAGGGAAAATAAATGGGTCTCCAAATTGGAGGCCGAAATAAATAAATAAAAAAGATAGTGTTAATGAAATCACCAATATTCATTATGCAGAATATTCATTATGCAGTTAATGGCACTAGCACATGTATATATCCACAGAAATAAGACGAACCGTAGACATTCTACAACAAATCAAGAAGTTTCAGGTAAGATTATTACTTTGTCGACAATATCTATAGTTTATGCTGGCATACGGAAAAAAAGGCTGTAGTTCAGACTGGCATACGAAAGAAAGCTATAGTTCAGATTGGCACAGTAAAAGTTATAGTTCATACTGGTATAGCAAGCATTTCTAGTTCAGACTGGCATATAACAAAGTAATAGTTTAGACTGGCATAGCAAACAGTTCTATAAAATAAGGTATCATGCTGAATGGAAAAACACTATTTAAAACCTGAAGTTCGTGTTTATTTTCCTGTATATGCCGTACAACACTCTTCTCACAAATACAAATTTAATGAAATAATAACTGAATATAGTTTTATTAAACCAATATTTACAACAGATCATTACTTAAATAACTATTATTGTTATTTGAACATTAGTTTTAATGTCGGAATTCTTAACAATTTTAATCCGAGGAAACCGTATACAGATGCGTGCATTTTAGCATGAGAAAATGGGAAAATGTCTCTGTAAACGTACTAATACATTAGTCGGAAACAGGAAAACAAAGTCCTGAAGACGAATGTTGTTTAATATTTCGTTATATCTTATTGACTGGTTTAATGTTTTTATTTCATAGATATACCGATAACAGAGATGAACCAACCAAATGAGGGCGAAACATCCGAGTATGATAACATCGGCGAGGTACCACAAGATGGCGAGGAAGTCATCCAGGACTACGTTGTCGGTGACGGTATGTAAACTTACATATTAATATTGCCTATCAGACAACACTATTAGGTCGGCTAACATTTGCTCTCCCTATTAAATTATTAAAAACCCTCCGTGCCGTAATTGGTGCCTTTGCTATGATATATGTACCAAACAACAAACGTATTGTTTTAGCTAGTTATATAAACAGATTAAATCAGCCTAAACAGGATTTTAAATCAGATAGAACCATTTGACTTAAGTTTAGGCATCCAAATATAACGTGAACCGCAGTGAAATGTGGCTTTACGTCCCGTTAACGCATCTTATTAGGTTCTACTGGGACAGCAACCTCAGAGGAAGATGTGATGAAGGTTAATGTTTCCCATCAGATTTGAACCCACCAGGAAACGAACCAACGCGGGACATGTAGCTCTAAAGGGCAAAGACCTATCCTCTGAGCTAGCGAGACCTTTCAATATGAATTGAAAGAAGGTATAGTGAGCAAACAATGCAAACAAGAGCATCAACTTTTAGTTGAAGGTTTTACTATGAGTCAGTAAGAAATAAAATAAATGCTTGCGTACAGACCATGCATTACTGTTGGGCGGTGTCAATATTTAACTTGTTTTACTTGACTTATATAGAAAAAAACACATATAAATATGGCGTAAATAACAAAAAACACCTCTTAAAAGTAGATATAAAAGTCGAACAGGAAATGTAGCATGCAAGGATCACAGTCAATCACAAACACGCACAGAAAAAAAGATCTGAAAAAGGTTTTTAAATATGTGTGTCACACCAGAGACGTAATAAACCACTTCTTAAATCACTGGTCACACACACTGACATACAGTCATGTATTTTGTTCAATTAAATATGTTTTTTTAGGTATACGTATCGTAAGAAAGCAGGTAGAACGAATAGAGAGATAAAATTCAATATAACATTGTAACAGTAAGAACAAAAATTGCTATTTGCAAATACTGCAGCATTCTTTAACGTTGACATTTTTATTTCAACCTATTACTATTACGATTCCTGTGCTTAATACATAGAGGATATCTCTGTTTGTTTGGAATCAATATAGGATTTATTTTCATCTCGAAGTGAGGAAACTTATATTTTCACTCGTGCTAAAACGAGAAGTGCAAAAACATATCTTCGCCAGTGCTTTAGCACGAGTGCAAATATGCGAATTTACTCACTTCGAAAGGAAAATAAATCCTATATTCACGACAAACCAGCACATATTCTATTTATTATATACTCACAATCTTGAAACTTACGCAGACCTTAGGTAGTCCGAGTATTAACTTTCATACCCCATCCAACCCCTTCTCCAAGAAGCAAAAACGGGGTTCGCTGGGATATGAAATGAAACCTTAATTTCTGTTTTAAAAAAAATGCATGTTGTAAAATTAAACATTTAACAGGTAATTTTAAACAGGTTATCACATTTTTTTATTAAAAATATTTTTAAACATGTTTTATTGACGAAATATCCGTTATAAAATCCTGCTAATATAAGCTTTCCCGTCGCTTAATGGAATTAAGGCGGGACCACGTAATGAAAGACATAATGCGCCAAACCAATGACGTCAATAACGTCAACAGCGGCATTTCGTCATTTTCGGTATTTCACATGTGAAATATAAACAATGAAAATATACAGAGGATATGTGTTGTTTTGGAGTGAATAACATATGTTATTACATTTCTATGGGTGAAAGATTGGGATTTCTCAGTGAAAGAATATTCATAATCGCTAAATATTATAACTGCGACGTTGAGTTTTGACGTCCGCCGATAACGCTAAATAAAGCGAATAATTCTGGTTAAAATCATACATAATCTAATTAAAAATGGAATAAATAGATTATTCAACTGTTGTGATCGATTATATGGAAATCCTTCACTCGATGGTAGACGTGTGTTGTTTTTTCACTCACTTACTCTCGATCGTGAAAAGAACCACACGTCTACCATCTCGTGAAGGATTTCCCTATAATCGATACCAGCAGTTAAATAATCTATCGATACCAGCAGTTAAATAATCTCTATTTATTTCATAGAGAAGTGAGAAAACTTTATATTTTTACGAATGCGAAAGTTTTCTCACTTCGAGATGAAATAAAATGTTATTCACGACAAAACAACAAATTGTCTTTTTATATTAAGATTTTACAAACAATTGTTTAGAGACTACGGTTCTAGAACAACAAGCGAGGCAATTTCAATAACTAAGCCGTTTTACACATGTTTTGCCCGACTACAAAAAATAGTGCAAAGATATGTTTATACCCAAATAGAACAATTTTGTTTAATATATTTATATTGGCAGTCATTTCCTTTTAACTTTTAAGATCCATTTCAAATCCCCCCCCCCCCTCCAAAAAAAATTTAAAGTAGGCTGTAAGCTACTGTGAAACTAAAACTCTCTATTTCACTGATAAAAAAAAGTATTTCATTGCTAATCATAAAATAAAAGGTTTTATTTTAATCATGAAATCCACTATTTCACGGAAAGTTTTATAATAGATATATCTACTTCTTTTTGCAGATGACGCAGCAAACTACGAATCGTTACAAGACGGCCAGCAGAGAATGAAAATCAGTACAATACGTTAGTGCAAACTGACTATGAAAACATGAAGATATTAATGTGACAATTACGGGACACACTATTGATGGAAATCGGTTGAAAAATCATGATCGATACCAATTACCATTGTTTTGATTTTACAATAATGCAAACTTTTTAAGCATAACCAAAAATTAAGGTTTATTTCATACCCAATCCAACTCCGTTTTCGCTTCTTGGAGAAGGGGTTGGATGGGGTATGAAAGTTAATACTCGGACTCGATATGTCTATAAATAATATAACCCTTTAGTTGTATCACGCAATTGTCTTAAAATATAAGAGAATAAGTGCATAAACCTTCACGTTTTTTAAATGATTTTGATAATTAAACCGCAAACTCATAATATGAATATGTAAATTCCATTGTAGTAATAAAACGTATGCCAATTAACAGAACCGAGGGAAATGATATTTTGAATCACGTGACGTCATAGCGGTAGTGATAGTTGTGAGCTAGATCGCTCTGTGTTTTTTTGGGGAAATGCTTGGATTAAAGTGATTTAGTACTAGAATTTAATACATTAAAATGAAAGGTGAAATGACGATTGTTCTTTTGGTGTAATTATAATCGAACAAAAACGTTTAGTAGAGTCAAAACTCTTGACTTTCAGATTCACAATCTGTGGATATTGGATTTTTACGCGGTAGCAGTCTATTGTTCCACTAAAGTCTTTACACGTTGAGTGGTGTTTTCTTTGTTACCTCTCACATTACATAATATGGCGGACGGCTGGGCCAGTGATATGGATGCAAGTGACAATGACAAGAGCTGCAATAAGCGGAAAGGTTTGCCTCTGGACAGAAAATTGCCATTAACGTCATAATTCATTGCCGAACTTAACCAAAGCAACCAAGAATATGCCATTTTCTGAGACTGCTGTTGAAAACATTTGATGACAAAAACTTTATGTCGGGTATAGCACCAATCATTAATAACATGATAACCCCCGTTGTAGAAAACGCTATGACAGAGCCGTCGAAAAGGCCGTTGAAGGTTTACGTACAAGCGTATTAAAAGAAATTGTCCAGTCCAATAAAGGAACTTCAAGAGACAGTAAAACAAACAAATGGAGATAATTGAGAGTCTCAAAAAGTGCATTTTAAAAAACACACTGCTGCATGTCGATGCCAAAGTTGCCAAAATAGACGCGCTTGAAAACGAAGTTGCAGCCCTCTCATCTCAATTGAAGGTCCTTAAGATGGAAAACAAACGACCTTGAACAATATGGCCGCCGAAATGCTATCAGGGTAGCTAACTTCAAGATAGAACCTAACGTATCGGAAGCTACTCTTACATCGTCCATGGTCAGTTTTCTGAATATAAATGTTCTGTCCACGGCTTGACAAACTGGTAGACTCAGACATCGAGAGATGCCATCAATCGGTCGACACATGCATACGACAAGCGACAAATCATCGTCAAGTTCGCGCGATACAAAACAAAAACAACGTGTTCGTTGGCAAATCAAAACTTAAAAATAATCCCGAGAAAATATACATATCTGAGGATTTAACGCAGCACAATCACAGAATAATACAAGCCCTTTTGCCATTTAGGAGAAGGCTAAGCAACTCGACAGCTTCTGGACTCGCATGGACAAGTATACGCCAAAAAGCTGGAAAGTGATGCACCAGTGAAGCTGTATGATACAGGTGACATTATGGCAAAATTGTCATTACATTGATTCTAGATCACTACTGTGCTATGTATACACAGTGACACAGTGGTGTGTATAGTGTTAATATATGGTACTATACTATGTATATAATACCCGTTAGACAAGGACATTCTAGGATTTATTAAAGAAGACTATATACCTAACCTTTGCATAAGTTGACATGTTTTGCATAATTATATTCATTGCGAAAACTACGAATAACTCTCAATATAACCCTCTGTATAACTATTGTCAACTGTCTTCCTAATGTGACTTACGATGTAATTCACGCACATATTAATATAAGAACCTTAGATCATTATTAATTTACTTAAATATAGACCCTGAATTCATTATTAATTTATTTAATAATGAAAATTCGTTACTTTTGTACATCATACGAACCTCTGATGGAACGTGAGTGCACTGCTGCTATTTATTATTATTTATTATTACTATCTCTCCATTGACCGTTTCAAGGTAATGAAGACAACTCAGGCTACATAAGTACATCACGACAATTTCAGAAATGTCATGATTAAACATAGTTTACTTCAATACAGTCCAATTGTAACAATAATTCTGCACGTGCCCAACGGAACGGACATGGCTAAGACGATGCTAAATAGGTGTAATCATGATATCACACTGTAAGCGTTACTATATATATAGTCATTGATAGCCTATATATAGCTCTTGGTTAGTAAGTAGGGTCCTCTTAGAGTTATGTTCGCCCTATT